>JAWQEG010008777.1:0-20000 GCA_033782935.1 Petrolisthes cinctipes
TCTGACTTTGATTAATCACGGCCGACTGTCATTTGTCTTCTAATTAGTCTAATTATCCATAATGTGTTGCGTGTGCGCCCCGCTACACGACTCGGGTCTGCCTTACGCCTCTCCCCGTAATCTGATTTGACGACCTCTCTCTCGATGGGTCCAGGAATTTGTCTTCGTTTTGATGTCTCTGATGAGTTTATGGTTTTTATTTCTTTATGCTAATCCAGAAGTGCCTCTTGCCATATGACAGACATTTTCACTTTATTTATTCTTTTCGAGTGATGGTAGTTAATGTAAGCAGACATGTTAATCAGTGCTATATGGTGTTGTGTTATTTATGGATGGTTCAGTTCTAGTCTACTTGGGAACATGTACTCGTCAGCTAAGTACAATAGACTGCAGTATAAAGCAACATATTTTAACTTGACATATGTTCCGGTTATAGGGTGACACTGGGGAGGAAAGGGTTAGTTGTTGCACTCCGTTTGTTTTATTAATTCGTTGCACACGCCCTCCATAAACACACGCCTACAAACACACGCCCTCCATAATTCTCACACTTACAGGCACACGCTCTCTGTAATGAATAGAACCACAAAGACGTACACCCGAGCTCGTAAATTCGCGACCACGTACTTAGATGTTTTTTATGCCATTTGAACTGGTAACATTTATTTGGAAGGAATCAGAGTAGGTGCAACATAGTAGAGCGACATAATACAATCTTTCACCTACAATGACACCTTCCCCACACAGTGTTTCCAGCTCAGATGACATAAGCATTTGGGGACGTGGTCGTGAATTTACGAGCTCGAGTGTACATATACACTCCCCCCCAACTATCTTAATAATCACACACACACACACACACACACACACACATCACCTGCAAGCAGTAACTCTACCCTTCGCGACTCTCATTTTTCATGGAAGCGGAAATGACGTAGAGGAAAAGAGGAGGGGAAAAGTCAGACTCTTCGAATAATTTTTTCCACAACTCGAAGGCGCTGGGAACGACAATGGCGGTGAAAGTTGGTGGCAATAATACTGGGAATGACGAGTGAGTGATTATGGAAACACGCTGCTTTACTTTACCTTCAGTGATTGATGGGTATTATTTTCTTTCGTTTGTATATTGTTTTTTTTTTTTTTCTTATCATCGAACTCATAACTAAAAATATCTTGCACCACTTCATTCATCTCTGTTTGTCTCGTCCATTCCACAGGACTCACTCCACCACCCACTCCACTCAAACTCGCCCTCCCATTCCACATGACCCACTCCACTCAATCCCTCTCTGCCACTCGACAGATCTCACCCACCACCCACTCCACTTATACTCACTCTGCCTATCCACAAAGTTCACTCCACCACCCACTCCACTTAAGCTCACTCTGCCACTCCACATAGGTCACTCCACTCCACATAGCTCACTCAACTCCACATACCTCATTCCACTCCACAAAGCTCACTCCACTCCACAAAGCTCACTCCACTCCACCAGGCCCACTCCACTCCATCACCCACTCCACTCCATCACCCACTTCACCAGGCCCACTCCACTCCATCACCCACTCCACCAGGCCCACTCCACTCCATCACCCACTCCACCAGGCCCACTCCACTCCATCACCCACTCCACCAGGCCCACTCTTCAGCCACTCCCCTGCACGCAACATATGGCTGGACTTCCTGATCACCCGCCTGGCTGCCCTGTAAAAGGCTAATGATACTTCTGCCTAAACCACTCGGGACAGGGAGGGGAGGGGGAGGATGTGAGGGAAAGGGGGGGGAAGCAAAGATGTAGGGGGTGGGGGGAGAAGAGGGGCAAGGATGTGAGGGAGGGAGGGCACGGCAGAGAAAGGGGGGCAAAGATGTGTGGGAGGGGGGGGGAAGGGGGGCAAAGATGTGAGGGAGGGGGGTGGCAAAGATGTGGGGGGAAAAGATGGACAAGGATGTGAGGGAGGGTGGGGCACAGGGTAGGAAAAGGGGGGCACGTGGCAAGGGAGAGGGAGGTCAGGGAGGGTGGGGGGTTGGGGCACATGCAGAATGGGGGTAGGGGCAAAAGGCAGTGGTAAAGGAAGGGAGAGGGGATGGGGGAAGGGGGTGTCACGGAGCAGTTGTAAGGGGGGTGATAGGAAGGGGGAACACAGGGCAGAGGTATGTGAGGTGAGAGGGAGGGAGGGGTAGGAGAAGCTAAATCGAGGTAGGGAGAAAATTAAGGGAGATAGATTCATATCCTTTTACCCCACCCCCCTACACACACACACACACACACACACACACACACACACACACACACACACACACACACACACACACACACCTTCCTTTAAAAAAAAAAGAAAAAAAAAGAAAGAGAGGGATGGTTAAGAGTAGAGAAAGAATGGAGGAGACTTGTGTGGGAGAGGTTTGCTTGGTCCATGAAAGGAGGAGAAGAATAAAAGGACCTCTTGTTCCCCTTTGAAAAAAAAAAAAAAAAAAAAAAAAAAAAAAAAAAAAAAAAAAAAAAAAAAAAAAAAAAAAAAAAAACATGAAAATAATAATAAATAATGAATCGTCGGGGCGTACGAAGGGGGGGGCAGGGACGGAGTGTGGGGGATGGGGGATGGCAGGGGGAGGGAGGGGGCAGGGGGAGCTATAGGGTTTGAAACGATGGAGTGATCTGATGGGCCGTCTTCCATGTCACTCACTAGTATTATTCCGCTAATGAAGTCTGGGTCTGGCTGGCGATCTCCGTGAATGAACCAACACGAGGCAGATTTTCCACCCATCAACCCAGAGAGAGAGAGAGAGAGAGAGAGAGAGAGAGAGAGAGAGAGAGAGAGAGAGAGATCTTTGTGTGGGTGGAACGTGCAAGACTCAGATGCTTCGAATTACTTAAGGGGGTGCGGGAATAAGGGGACAGGCTTAGGGGGGGGGTTTAGGGGGGTGCGGGAGTAGGGGACAGGCTTGGGGGGGGGTGCGGGAGTAGGGGGACAGGCTTGGGGAGGGGGGTGCGGAAATAGGGGACAAGCTTTCTACCCACCCCAAGCCTGTCCCCCTATTCCCGCACCCCCCCCCCCCCAAGCCTGTCCCCCTATTCCCGCACCCCCCAAACCCCCCCTCCCCAAGTCTGTCCTCTACCCCCGCACCCCCTTAACTCAGATGCTCCTATTAACGTGTTCTCTCTTCGTCGTGTTCCAAAAATGTTCCATCTATGCTATTTTCTCAGACGTCTATGTTTTCATGTTTCTTATTTCTTTCCTAATTCCATCATTATCTCTCTTGTCCTCTTTGTCTGCTAACAACACGACTTTTTTTGGTGTGGTGATTTGATTTACTTCTTCCTCCTTTATCCTCTTCCTCTTTATCTGTTTTTCTTCCTCCTTATAAGTGTCCACATTTCATCCATTCCCATACTATCTTCTCTCTCTCTCTCTCTCTCTCTCTCTCTCTCTCTCTCTCTCTCTCTCTCTCTCTCTCTCTCTCTCTCTCTCTCTCTCTCTCTCTCTCTCTCTCTCTCTCTCTCTCTCTCTCTCCTCTCTCTCTCAACACCACTAAGGCACCCCAGGCCACCACCACCAACAACACCACTAAGGCACCCCAGGCCACCACCACCAACAACACCACCAATAAGGCACCCCAGACCACCACCACCAACACCAATAAGGCACCCCAGACCACCACCACCAACACCACCACTAAGGCACCCCAGATCACCACCAACAACACCAATAAGGCACCCCAGTCCACCACCACCAACACCAATAAGGCACCCCAGACCACCACCACCAACACCACCACTAAGGCACCCCAGACCACCACCACCCAACACCACCACTAAGGCACCCCAGATCACCACCAACAACACCAATAAGGCACCCCAGGCCACCACCACCAACACCACTACTAAGGTACCCCAGACCACCACCACCACCACCAACACCACTAAGGCACCCCAGGCCAACACCAACAACACCACTAAGGCACCCCAGACCACCACTAAGGCACCCCAGACCACCACCACCAACACCACCACTAAGGCACCCCAGACCACCACCAACACCACCACTAAGGCACCCCAGACCACCACCACCACCACCACCACTAAGGCACCCCAGACCACCACCACCACCAACACCAATAAGGCACCCCAGACCACCACCACCAACAACACCACTAAGGCACCCCAGACCACCACCACCACCACCACCACTAAGGCACCCCAGGCCACCACCAACACCACCACTAATGCACCCCAGGCCACCAACAACACCACTAAGGCATCCCAGACCACCACCACCAACACCACTAAGGCACCCCAGACCACCACCACCAACACCACCACTAAGGCACCCCAGACCACCACCAACACCACCACTAAGGCACCCAGACCACCACCACCAACAACAACACCACTAAGGCACCCCAGACCACCACCACTAAGGCACCCCAGACCACCACCACTACCAACACCACCACTAAGGCACCCCAGACCACCACCACCAACACCATCATTGGCCAACCACGATGACCATTTTTTATTGTCGTCATTTGTCCCCATGACGTCACGGTCGACACACCTCGCTGCACCCTGGTCTCGCTACTGTCGTTAGGCCGGAACCCTCCAAACCAACCCAGACTACGAGACGATTACGGGGCTTTGGAAGTGATGGATCCGGCCCAGACTTGATACGGTACTCGAGAAAAGTGTACGAGAGATTCTAGTAGTGATTGTTTCAGTGAAGGCCCGAATAAAAGATCATATTCAGAGGTATTTATTTATTTATTAATTATTATTTTTTTTTTCTATTTTTTTTTTTTGGGGGGGGGGGTTCACAGTATCGTGGGCTAAGTATGTACATAGATAGTTAATTAAAACTAAAAAAAAAAAAAAAAAAATATATATATATATATATATAATATAAGGTTGTTGGAAATATGATAATCAGAAGAAGGGTCCTTACACCAACAAAGCTGTATTATTTCAAACAGTTTAGTTCGATATATGTGTTTTACGTTCAGGTTTTTACAAGGGAAAGTTCCAATATTAGTCCCATGGGATATAAACTATGGACAAGAACAGATGAACACACCCACCTGTCATATCTATAGACATATTCGTGTATTTTCCGATTATTGTAGAGAACCCTGAGATCATGTATGAGAATTGGATGCTTCTGATTCCTCCTGACCATGCACGAAACACGCTCCTTCCATATACAGTAGGTGGTGTTTCGTGGCAATATTTGAAGAACTCATTTACCTCCAATTTTCTGACTACATCACAGGGCCCCTTAAGTTACAGTATGAATTCTATATGGCCTACCTAGCTCTGTTTAAATACCTTTCTGTGGTTTAGCTAATGTCTATATGTATGTACAAAGATCATGTTTCTTCGCCGCGAGTGTAATCAGCGATAATGAAATTGGCTACAAAAACGAATGAACATCAATCAAGGTTCCCATCATTACCAACGGGAAACAAATGAACAGAGGGGGATGAGAGCAGCTGAGATGAGGAGGGAGAGGGAGGGAGGGAGGGAGAGAGGTTTGATACTCTGCAACTCACCTCCCTCACTCTCTCTCTCTCTTCCCTACGTCTCTCCCTTTCCCTCTCCCTCTGGCTGTAATTGAAGGAGTGTAAGGGATGGAATCAGAGGGGAGGGAAGCCAGTGTTAAGGAGGCAGCCAATTTCAAGATGTTATTAAGGGGTGACGTGGCTCCTGGGCAAAGCGATCCCACCAACACATTTCCATATTGCTACCAACTTCAATACATCAACAAGGCTTCACTTTACCGTATACATATATAGAAAAATATATATAACTTCATTTACATATTGGTAGAGTTTTAAAATGGTGGTATAAAGAACTGGTAACCGTAGCAGTAGTAGATGATGTCATAGTAGTAAACAAAGAGGGTGAGCTAATGTATAGGTCTTACAAACACGACTGCTATATATATAACTTACGAGAAGTCCATGAGAGTCTCACGGGTACAGAGGAGAACACAAAGGGCTCCTTGGGGGGTCTTGCAACTACACTCCAGCGGCTGACCATAAAGTTTTTCATGTCCCTGCGTCAGTTTTTAAGCTGTCCTTCTCGGAGCTATAGTCTCTTGTGGGTGAACAGTAATGGTGACGGGGGAGAGACTGATCCTTCTATACTTCATAAGAAACTTCCATACATCAGCCGAAGTATCCACGTGCACCTGAGACATCCACATATCCACCGAGAGTATCCACGTTCACCTGAAACATCCACATATCCACCGAGAGTATCCACGTGCACATGAGACATCCACATATCCACCGAGAGTATCCACGTGCACCTGAGACATCCACATATCCACCGAGAGTATCCAATTGCACCTGAGACATCCACATATCCACGGAGAGTATCCACGTGCACCTGAGACATCCACATATCCACCTAGAGTATCCACGTGCACCTGAGACATCCACATATCCACCTAGAGTATCCACGTGCACCTGAGACATCCACATATCCACCGAGAGTCGTACATTGTTTTGTAATGTTTGCATCCCTCCTTCACCTGAAACCCACATCCTTCACCTTGAACCGACCACCTGGCAGGACCCGGAGTCAGCCCGTCCACTATTATACCCATAAACACAGACAGATAACTCCGATAAGAGTGTATGTAGCCTTTAACAGAATGCAGGTATTGTGTGTGTGTGTGTGTGTGTGTGTGTGTGTGTGTGTGTGTGTGTGTGTGTGTGTGTTACCTCTACAATCTGTTAAAAAAGGTATTGGTGTACAGAGGTTCCCATGCCTACCAAAAACCTTCAAACATCTCTGTGACCATTGTTGTGTGATCCAAAATGTTTCTAGCTTGTTATGCTAAAATATACCTTACTGTGCAATATTAGTGCATTTGTCGCGGCTTCTGGCCGCTTAAATTGTATTTATTGGTTTGTGAAACCAGTACAGCTGGTTGCTATAGAATATGCCCCTTCACAAGCCCAGGCCCCGTGTAGGCATAATCTGGGTTGGAAGGGTCAATTCCGTGACGTTCATCAGAAGTAAATAAAATTCAAATCTGGCGCTGTACTGATAGTGGAGCCACCTGGTGGTGGTGAGGTGAGGTATTAAGCCCCTCCTCCGCTGAATACCGCTCGTCCACTCCAATGAGAAAGAAGTGAGTGCCTGCCGCATCGGGAGGTGGGTGGGACAGTAGAAGCTGTACTGGTTTCACAAACCAATAAATACAATTTAAGCGGCCAGAAGCCGCGACAAATGCACTATTATTGGTATAGTGAAACCAGTACAGCTGGTTGCTAAGCATGCGATGCGGTAGGTGGGAGGTGAGGTGGAGGCAATCACGTGCTAGTTAAGAGTGGTTGAGAGCGGAGGGCAGGAAAGGTAACCGAGCCCGGTGAGGAAGCAGCTAACGCCCCTCCCGACACTGGCTAGGTGAATAGCCGTGGTGGGGGAGAAGTAGCTTATACCATATAACCGTAGACCATTCTGTTATAGATCAGAATTGTTACACATAAAGTCTTTATAGGTAGACTCGAGGGTTCGGGCCTAGGAGAGGAGGGGGGGAGGTGCCCATGGCAACCCCCCCCCCTCCCCCCCCCCATTATTCAAGTCTTCTGAGTTAGGGCTATGGCCCTCGCTCAGGTAATGTGATCCCGAGGGGATGAAGGAGGACACTAGGATCCAGATATCTTGTGAATAATATCTCCTGTCACTCATCGTAGTAAAGTAATTGTTTGGAAAATAAATACACAAGAATTCCGTAACAATGTGATTTATTTTAGTATATACCGTAGACTATTCTGTTATAGACCAGAATTGTTAACCAACTAAAGTCTATATAGGCAGACTCGAGGGGTCAGGTACAGGAGAGGGGGTGCCCCCGGCCCCCCCCCCACCCCCCCCCCCCTTTGTTATTAAAGTACTCTGAGCTAGGGCTATGGACCCGGCTCAGGTCATGCGATCCCGAGAGGATGAAGGAGGACACAAGGATGCAGTAATCCTGTGTTTAATATATATATCCAGTCACCCATCCGATTGACCTAGGGAAAAGAGGGTTACCGGACCTAGCGTTGTAGAAGAGGTGGTCCGGAGAAGCCCCTCTCGTTGCCTCCACGTATGTAGAAACGCGTGGACTGGCCAGAGGGGGTGGAAACTTCCAGCCCTCAGGGACGAGGATACTGCGAGAGGGCCAATCCTGTCGTCAGCCTGCTCGTTCTTAGCCAGGAAAGCGGGAGAGGTGGGGATAGTTAAAGAAGTAAGGTTAGGGCTTACAGATGAAAAGGCTGTGTGACGGGTAAGGGCTGCCAACTAAGAGGCCCTGTACCCTGTAGCTAAGGCGGGCAGGAAGAGAGCTTTCTGGAGGAGGTGACAAACCCTCCAGAGGAACCCCTTCGAAGGTCAGGTAGGAAAAGGACGCAGTGAAGGGCCAGGAGGGAGTCTGGGCCCGCCATTCTCCAGGCCCTAGTCCCCGTGTTACGAAAGGAGGCAAGGGCGGGGGAGTTTTGGGTGCGGGCAGAGGCGGGTGTCTCCCGACACAGCTCAGCCCCGGGGCGGCACACACCGCGCGCCAAAGGGTCGTAACCCTTGGGCGTGAAGCAAGGTGCGTGAGGCGAACAGTGGAGGTGGCCGACCATCGTAAAGCGATTTCCCAAAGCTAGGGTGGTAGCTGCTGTGGAAGGGTTGTTACGCATATAATTTATTATCATTATATACGGACAACTTTCGGTTAAAACCAGAAAGTGTTACAAGTCGTAAGTCTTTAAAGACACCCTCGAGGGGATGGGCCAGGGGGTCGAGGACCCCCCCCCCCCCCATTTTTGTTGTTAGGGTCCTCCGAACCTAGGCTATGGCCTAGGTTCGGGTAAAATATCCCGAGAGGAGAAAAGAAACCCCAAGATGTTCTAAACATGAGACTGTACAGAATGGAGATGACGTAAGGGATGTCTGGTGACAGAAGGTAAGTCGTCCGACCTTTTCCATTCGGGCGTACCCTCCCCCTTTTCTGTCTCCCACGGGGACCCTGTGGTAAGGTGGGCGGAGTCCCCATTGTAACCCAGGGGGTGAGGGAGAGCGAGTGGAACAGATACCTCGTCCTGAAGGATGAGGTGGATGTCCCGCCCCCCCCCCCCAGATCCCGTACCCGCTCCCCGCGGGGACTCGGATAGAGCAGGTCCAGGAACGGGTCCCGCCGCCTCCACCATGGTAGGTGGGGAAGGGCGCGTGGCCTACGGACAAACCAAAAGTTCGTCCGCTTCCCGCTTCACTAGCCCGTCGTGCCTCCTCACCCAAACCTCTGGTTGAGAAGGATCGGGAGACTACGCACCCGTCTGACCTCCTCTGAAGAGTGAGTTCAGGACGAAGGAAGAAAGGCCCAAGAGTAGGGAAGGTACCCGTCGTCCACAGGATGAGGCGACGGAAACGGGGGAGGAGAGGCAGCCAGCTCCTCCGCCAGGGTGCCCCCCGGGGACTCGAGACCCAGAGAGATTGGGGGGAACGGGAACGGCTCCAAAATCCCCAGGTGGACTCGAGTCCCCTACCGGCGACGCGGCAGGGAAGGTGAGAAGGGCGGGTTCAGGAACGGGTACCGTTGCAATAGTGGGGCTGTAGGGTGGCACATAATCGGCCGGCTCCCCCACTAGGGAATGAGGCGAACCTTAAATCTCACGAGGCTGTCTGGGACAGTGTCGAGAGTGTAACGCCAGGACCGTCCTGAGCACTAATACAAGGCATCGACCAGGGAAAGCTGAAGCCCCAATATCCCCTCGCCCCCATCCCCTAAGTGGAATGCGTGCGACGAAAGGTTAAGGACGTAGTTAAGAAGCCCCCATTGAGTGAGTATGGTGTACAAGACACAAATCTTGCTGCTCCATGTCCCCCTGTTATGGGGATACAAAACAGGTGATCCGAGGCGAGGACTAGGGTAGCTGTAATATCATCCTTGAGAGCTTGGACCTGACACCAAGAGTGACATGTGCAGCTTGGTAGGACGGTAGGCAACAACCGGAGCCGTATAGTTAATCAATGGTTTGTTCGAATTTGGTAAGGACCACCGAGAGGTGAGGAACTACTTTGAAAACCTTCCAACCAAGCAGAACAGAAGACTGGTAGGTCAAGCAGTTACCTGTGGGAAAATATGGGGGACCCACAGTTGCCCCACCGCTGGAAGACATACCTCCATTGAAAACCTACGTCAGCACAGGGTAGGGTGTCTCGTTCTTGGTAAAGAATGATTCACGTTTCGGAGAACCCTGGTGACCACCTGCGAATCATTACGGGAAAAGAGGGACGTAAAAACGTCACTGTCAGGGAGGGCAGTGACTGGAAAAACCTCCGAGTTTGAGAGTTGTTACAGTTCTGAGAAACGTTTTGAAACGTTATCGCATTCGCTCTCCTATTTCCCTCACGCGGCAAAGAGGCCGTGTGTTACAAAACCTCATGAACTAGCTGCCGTAGGCTGAGTCCCAGGTACCCCCTAGGCTGGGACCCCAGGTTCAGGTCCAGCTAGCACTAGGTTCAGGTCCAGGTAGCCACTAGGTTCAGGTCCAGGTAGCCCCTAGGCTGAGGACCATGTCACACTAGGTTGAGCCCCAGGTAGCGCCCTAGGTTGTGCATAGGTAGCGCCTTGGCTGAGCCCGAGGTAGCCCCTAGGTTGTGCACAGGTAGAACCTTGGCTGTGGTCGAAGCCTAGCTGGCTAGGTCCCAGCAGGCCTCTCAGTCAGTACCCTCCCGGGTTGTTGGTTGAGCGGGTCCTGCTATTGGTGCTAGGTTGTGCATAGGCAGCCCCTAGATAGTGGAGGAGACTGGCTGGCCAGGTCCTCGCAGGCTTGTCAGTCAGTACCCTACCGGGTCCTTGGCTGAGCGGGTCCTGCTCTTGGCCCTAGGATGTGCATGGGTAGAACCCTAGCTGGCCAGGTCTTAACAGGTTTATCAGTCGGGACCCTACCGGGTCCTTGGCTGAGTGGGTCCTGTTGTTGGCACTAGGTTGTGCATGGGTAGCACCCTAGGCTGTAGTAGGAGCCTAGCTAGTTAGGTCCTAGCAGGCTTGCCCGTTAGTACCCCCCCGGGTCCTGGGCTGAAAAGGTCCTGTTCTTGGCACTAGGTTGTGCCTGGGTAGCCCCCTAGCTGGCCAGGTCCTAGCAGGTTTGACAGTTAGTACCCTACCGGGTCCTTGGCTGAGAGGGACCTGCTCTTTGGTACTAGGTTGTGCATGGGTAGGTCCCTCGGCTGTGGTCGGAGCCTAGTTGGCAGGGACCTGCAGGTTCGTCAGTCGGTACCCACCGGGTCCTTAGCTGAGGAGGACCTGCATTTGGTGCTACACTTGCTCCCTCGGGAGCGGCTCTTTGAGCGCGTCCGCGTGGGAGAAGGAGCCTTTCCTTGCTGGGCCCTGGTACCTGGGAGGTGACCAGGGGTGCAGCCCGACGGTCTGACCCCCCCCCTGCTGAGGTGGAAACCTCGGGGGGGTTATCAGAGCCGACTAAAGGAAAGAGAGGAGGCCTCTCGGGGTGCTAGGGACCCGAAACCCCTGTGGACCTGAGGGCGAGACCTCCTCCTGGACTCGTGCTTGCACCCCCGAGAGCGGCTCGAGGAGCTCGCCCATGGGGGAGACGAAGCAGCTTCCCTGCTGGGTCCTGGTACCGGTCAGGTAGCCAGGGGGGCCAGCGTGGTGGTCTGGCTCGCTTCCGGGAATGGTGGGAAACCATGGAAGGGAGGCACAGAACCATCCAGGGAAGGCGATGGGGACTCGGAGGAGTGCTAGGAGTTAGATCCTCTGTGACCTCGAGAGGCACGTAGCAGGAACGTACTCCCGGGAGTGCAGAAGCATGTGCGGGGTGAACAGTGGCGATGCACGTCGAGGAACAACCTCACGGTGCAGCCAGAAGAAGCACACAAGGCACAAGTGGACTGCGGGAGAAAAAAGGGGGTTAACACGTGAACCCACGTGTACACACATGGAAAAACACAAAACACCCCGAGGGGGGGAAACACTAACTCCCAAGGCAAAACAGTAAACCACACATACTCACCCCCACACTGCTGGGGAAAAACCCCGCAAACACGGTCCCCAAAAGCCGAGAGTAGACCCTAGGAAACCCAAGGGGGGAGAGGGTTTAAAAGGAGGGTCTTTTACTCTACCAGAAAGTAAAAAGCTTCTCTTACCCCCAATAAGGGCAAGCACAAAGTAAGAGTTATGTAAGAAGAAAGATAGAAAGTCTTACTACCCTACCGCATAACTATAAAAAACTGTACTGAAATGTGAGAAGGTACTGAATGTTGAAAAAACAGTACTGCACGAAGAAGAATGCTACAACGCAGACAAGAACAGTACAGTAGTAGCAAGAAGTCAAGCAGGTGTAGTGAGTAAAACGTTGCTTGGTAAGGCAGCTACAGAAGTGCAGGCAACATTATCAGAATAATATCCTAAGACACTAAAAGAGCTGACAAGGAAAAACACCAAAAAGGTGCAGAGGTCCCAAGACACAGAGTAGAAGGGACACGTGCAAAATAAAAAACCTCACTCCCCACAGGGTTAAAAAACCCGAGGAGAAAAAACCCAAACAAGTACTCACCGCCACACGGGGGAAGACAGTCACAGCGTGAGCGCACACACCAATCAACACACACACGGGGAAAATCCCCACACACGGGGCTAAACACGCACACGTGTTCGCACCATGTGCAGAGAAAACCACAACATACAGCCTTCCACACTACACACCAAAGGGTCGCAAGCCTAGGGGGTGAAGCAGGGTGCGTGGGGCGAACGATGCTGGTGGCCAGACTGCGGGAGAAAAACTCACAAAAAAGGGGTTAACACGTGAAGCCATGCGTACAAAGACACAAACAAAAATAATAGGACACGGGCAGAGGGGGATAGCAAGCCCCCTCGGACCCGGGAACGAACCCCAAACAAAAAACCCCACACGCACCAACCCGGGAAACCACCCCCCCCCTCCCCCGCGGGGGCTGAGAAAGAACCTCTGGTCTGCAGGCCCCAAAGGAGAGGCACAGACAGCCTGATGGGCAATTCCCAGGGTAACAAACAAACTGGGAAGACACCAGAAAAAACCCCAAAAATACGCTGGGAAGGGGAAACGAGAACTTGGCACAACCCTCGCTCCCCCCACCCCACGTAACACTAAACCACACTCGGGGGAAACAATGATAAGGGGCTAAGTAGTCCTACCCCCGCACCACGTGGGGAGGAAAGAGCCCCACGTGGGGAGGAAAAAACCTCGCTAACACCAAAAAACCCCGAGGAAAAATACACTAAATGACGTGTACTAGTGGCAGGAGGAAGGGAGGCAGGACAGGGAAGGGGAAAAAACCCCGAAAAGTAGCCCCCAACAAGCTAGCCTGAGAAGAAACACTCCAGGCTACAAATATTGGAAAAACACCCAAAATTAAATAAAAAACCCCGGCCTGGGAGAGGAAGGGAGAACCAGAGCACAATTCTCACTCCCCTTTACCGAGAGGGGACACATAATAATCGGGGAAGGCAAGAGGAAGGGCTGCAAAGACCCCATGTGCTCACCACGTGGGGTGAAGTCCCACGTGGCGCCCACTAACCTCGCTAAAAACCCCAGAAACCCCGATAAAATACACACGAAGAATGTACTAGTGGCAGGAGGAAAGGTGAAAGGGGGGAAAAACGGAGAAAAACTCCGAACAAAGGGGCTGAAAAACCCCCCTTCGCTAAGGAAAAAAGAACTAAGTCCTAACGAAGAAAAAACCCCCATACACACCTAAAACCCTCCTAGAATACACACACGATACATCTGCCAAAGCAGGCTAGCCACTAGAACACAAAAGAAAATATTAGCAGGAACACGTGAAACAATACCATAGCGTAGCAGCGAGGAGCGTAGATGTTGACTGAACTGTGTTCCGCGACAGAGTGGACGAGCGGTATTCAGCGGAGGAGGGGCTTAATACCTCACCTCACCACCACCAGGTGGCTCCACTATCAGTACAGCGCCAGATTTGAATTTTATTTACTTCTGATGAACGTCACGGAATTGACCCTTCCAACCCAGATTATGCCTACACGGGGCCTGGGCTTGTGAAGGGGCATATTCTATAGCAACCAGCTGTACTGGTTTCACTATACCAATAATTGAGTGTTCTTTTATGATTATACGTATTGTATAAGTTTATTTGTGTGTGTGTGTGTGTGTGTGTGTGTGTGTGTGTGTGTGTGTGTGTGTGTGTGTGTGTGTGTGTGTGTGTGTGTGTGTGTGTGTGTGTGTAATGAGGATGAGTGGTGTTACTGCTAAGGGGTCCGGGTGGTCCGTGTTCCTCAAGCTCTGCCATTCATAGGTTAATTTCTCAGGTCCCCTCACGCACATGACACTCCCTAACACTCCCCTCACTCCCCCGACACTCCCTAACACTCCCCTCACTCCCCCGACACTCCCTAACACTCTCCTCACTCCCCCGACACTCTAACACTCCCCTCACGCACATGACACTCCCCTCACTCCCCCGACACTCCCTAACACTCCCTACACATTCCTAACACTCCCTACACATTCCCAATACTCCCTTCACTCCCCCGACACTCCCTACACATCCCTAACACTCCCCTCACTCCCCCGACACTCCCTACACATCCCCGACATTCCCCTCACTCTCACACCATCACCACTACAACTAACTTTAGTCCTCAGTCTCCATCTACAAACCACCACCACCACCACCACCAACAACAACAACAACAACAACAACAACTTTAGTCCTCAGTCTCCATCTTCAAATCACAACCACCACAACAACAACTTCAGTCCTCAACCCCATCTGCAAACAACAACCAATAACAACAACTTCCCCATTTTCAATTCACCACCACCACCACCACAACAACAACAACAACTTCAGCCCTCATATCCATCTACAAACAACCACCACCAACACCAACAACAACAACAACAACTTCAGTCCTTCTCATCCCTACCTTCAATTCACCACCTTCAACTTCAGTCCTCATCCCCATCTTCAAACCACCACCACCACAACAACCAACTTCAGTCCTCCTCATCCCCATCTTCAATTGCACACCACCACCACCACCACAACCACCACCAACAACAACTTCAGTCCTTCTTATCCCTCCCTACCTTCAATTGCACACCACCACCACCACCACCACCACAGAGAGGAGCGATGGTGACCCTCCTCTCTTTATGACTCTCCAGGAATCGTAAACGTGACAGAGATTCAGTGATTAGGGCCCGAGTAGGCTTTTTTTGTGTTGTGATCACAACTTGCTATATTAGGAGGCTGGGGTGACGTCAGGAGGAGGAGGAGGAGAAGGAGCAGGATGAAGAGGAGGAGAAGGAGCAGGAGGAAGGATAGGAGGGATTATTTCTCTCTTGATTATTATTCTTTTTACCTTCTTCGTCATCACTCCTTTCTTAATTCTCTTATTCTGGCGTACATGGGATTTTCTTTCCTTCATCATTATTTCCTTCTTATTTTATTATTTTTTCCCATGGTTTTCATTCATGTTATTTTATTTAAGGAGTTTCTTTCTCTTTTCACCATTAGCCTACCTCCTCATTTATTTATTTATGTATTTATTTTTGGTTCCCATGGTTTTCATTTCATGTTATTTTAATTCAGAGATTTCTTTCCTTTTTCACTATTCTCTTTTTAGGTGGGAATTTCTTCCTTTACCGTCAATCATTTACAATTATTCTCTGTAAAAGATTATTCGTTTGTTTATTTTCATTGTTTACTTGTTCTATTCTCTGTTTTCTTTACCGTCGAGTTTTGCTCATTGTTTGGTGATTGTCTTATGAAATATTGTTCACTTACTTATTGGATCATTTCTTGTTCTATGTGTTTACAACATTATCGAAATAACCTGTGTTTCCAAGTTTGTCTGTTCTTGTTTTGAGGAGTGTGTGTATGCAGTGTGTTTGTGTGTACGTGACGAATCTGTGTGTGTGTGTGTGTGTGTGTGTGTGTGTGTGTGTGTGTGTGCGCGCGCGCGCGCTCCATTACGCTACATTGTGTTGACGTCTTTCACTGTTTTGTTGGTGGATTGCTACCGTACGTAATGTTGTATAGTACATTGTATTGACGACCCAATGATGCTTTCCTGCCAGATAACTCGTATCAATACACAACAAGTGGAGCCCAGAGCCAGACAGAGGGACGCAGAATTACCCGGACCCGAAACTACAATTGTTGTTTGTCTTTTGTTCGGATAATACGACAAAATTGGTCTGGGACAGAGACTGGGTCGGGTACTGTCTCTTGTCCTGAGGGAACGACACACGGTGACATCCACAGTGCTGGCGGCAGTATAGCAATGTACGACTCTTGACGGGTTTCCATTTATATGTGGTGCTCATATATATATATATTTTTTTTCAACAGATGCAGTATGTATAATGTAATTGTCGATCGTCCTTACATCTAAACTAGCCAGTATCGATAGTTTTGAAGGTATGATAAGTTTTCGACACTTATCAAGACGTACGGTAGTAAGAAATGACATGATATATCCCCATGACAACTACAAGAAGCTATTTTTGAATGAATGAAAGGCTGTGATGCGTCTTTCTGTCAGTTAAAATGGTAGTGTTTCTCTCTTGAGAGCGTAAAAAAAATATTGTGTGTGCGAGGGGGGACGAGGGACGTCGATGCCTTTAAAATTCATTTCCGGCTCACAGAAACCCGTCATTTCGTGACAAAGTAGACAGTAATATTGGAGGAAAATGGAGAGGGGAGGGGAAGGGTGAAGAGGGAAGGAGATGGATGGCAGCGGCAAGGATGGGAAGAAGGAAAGGGAGGGTTAAAAACGGGAAGGGGAAAGGGAAAGATGGACTGACACTTCCAGAAACCTGTGTAAGTGTATACTGTAGAGTCTATATTTCATAGTCTCTTAAAAATGTCAATTTATGTAGGATTTCAGGAATTGAAAAGGGGATAAATAGAGGCAGGATTTTTCAGAGTAGTGGGACTACTGCTTCCTTCAAATTATATGACGGAGCAGACTACTGAATTGTCAAGCTATGAATGAGACAAGCAACCGAGACCAACAAAATTTCAGCCAGTCAGACCACAACTCACACCCAGCGGCTCTAGTTACGCGGTATATCATTGTAGAGGATGGAGGATGAGGATGGAGGAACAGGAGGGGAAGAGGGTGGAGGAACAGGAGGGGAAGAGGGTGTCATTCAAGAAAACCAGACGCACACTACACTAGCCATTTGTGTGACGACTTCCTGCAATTTTTGTGGGGTGCTAGAATCATTAATTTTTCCACCCCGCGATAAAAGATGGGCAGGGGAGAATGAGATGATGGAAGACCTACACAGGCACGTCTTGCTTGCTTTGCTTTCCGCCGCGCCTGATTGTTGCTTAGATTGCCTGGGAAAGCACCTTGAGGGCTGGCTGGCTGGCGTGCCAAGTCCCTCTGCCGGCCCCCCTCTCTCCCTTGCAATTATCCCGCCGGCCCCCCGCCACAAAAGGAGTGAAAAATTGTCAACTGTCCGATTTTTACTTCAGTTTTTATATGATTTTTTATTTTTCCTTCAATAAAGAAGACAAAAATTACTTATAGGAAATGAGCGTTGCGTGTCATGGGCCCACACAAAGTTTCTATAAATACAGGGAATATTGTATCTTTGTTTTATTTTTCCTTGTTTTGTTTTTTTCACCCTCATATTATTGTTTTCCCACTGTGATTTATCCTAACTTAATCAAAACACTTGTAACGCAAATTTAACCCAGAATAAGGTAACACACGAACTCGGTATAAATTAATGATGTTGAATCACCTCGGAAAGGAAACACCCTGTGCTTTGAGAGACTTGGAAATAATGACCCCGAGGAAAGAAATGATGACGAGTGTATATGTGACTGTGTGGGTCGTCTAGGGGGTAAGGGGGGAGGGGAGGTATGATGGGGGAAGAGGGGGAATGGATGTGTTAAGGGGGGGGGGAGGTATGATGGGGGAAGAGGGGGAATGGATGTGTTAAGGGTTTGGAAAGCGTGGGACCAGGGTTGGGGATGGTGGGGAAGGAAGGGGAATGGATGTGAGAGGAGGGGAAATGGATGGGGCTAGGGGTTGGGGATGGATGGGGAATGGATAGGGATAAGGTTTGGGGATGGTGGGGGAGGAGGGGGAATGGATGGGGCAAGGGGTGGGGGAGGAGGGGGAATGGATGGGGCTAAGGTTTGGGGATGGTGTGGGAGGAGGGGGAATGGATGGGGCTAGGGGTTGGGGAGGGTGGAGCAAAGAACTAGCGGTGAGGTTGGATGTGGAGAAAGTAGATTAATGATCAAACAAGAGTCGATGGCAAGCAATAAATTATTAAGAAGCTCTCGGAATAATTTTTATGTGTATATTTTTCCCGACGTGATATATTTCTTACATAATTTTTTCCAATTCCAATTTTTCCCGATTTTCTAGGAACGTGTTATGTTTTTATGAGTCTCAATTCGTACGAGTATGGTATATATGTCAGCTTGGAACTATTTTTTTCGGTAATATAATCGGTGTTAATTTTTCGAAGATTTTCACAGAATGCAAAATATTATCTGTGTTTATTTTTACAAGCTTAAATGTTGTAATAATCTCCACATTTCGTACCCAAAAGTTAGATTTTATTTCTTTTTCTTTTGCTGTAACACCTCTGCATCCTTCACGGTGACGCCGAGTTGTTTTTCGTCGCGAGTGGAATATTTAAGAGGGCCATTGAGAGGACGAATTAGCAGGCCATTATAGCCTTGCTGATAAATATGGGTTGAGTGAAGTGGAAAAGTGGTGGAAACGAATAGATGGAACACAGATGGGAGGTGTAGGTTGGACACTGGTGGTGGAGGGAAGAGGTTAACACTCCACCCACTCACACACACACACACACACACACACACACCACACACACACACACACACACACACACACACCACACACACACTTCCCACCCCTCCCCCACGAAACACACCCACACACACTTCCCGCCTCACACACACACACACACACACACACACACACACACACACACACACACACACACACACACACACACACACACACACACACACACACACACACACACTTCCCACCCCTCCCCCACGAAACACACCCACACACACTTCCCGCCTCACACACACACACACACACACACTCCCGAGTCTCGTCACGTCTCTTAATCTCCCTTACAACTCTTCCTCCTATTCAAATCCTGCAGGAATCCCGCTACGTATACCAGTCCTCTTCAGGGGTCACAGCCTCAGCCACAGCCACCACACAGCCACAGATATGACATAGACACAGCCACAACCATGACATAGACACAGCAATAACATAGAACACAGTCACAGCCACCACAGCCATGACATTGACACAGACACAGCCACGACATAGACACAATCATAATTATTCACAATATAAAAGAACAGCCACAGCAATTACACAGTCTCAGTCATTGTTGTTGTACTTAAATTACAACTCGCTTAGCCTATATCTATACAGCCACCCACCGTCACAACCACAGTCAGTACACCATCCCCTACATACAATTATACGTATACACACAATAATTGCCACTAGAAACTCCAGCTGTACACTCGTGATACATAATTTCTGACCAGAGCGTGAGGATCAGAAAGCTTCGAATCGCCTGGTATTGCTCATTTCCCCACCCAGTACACCTATAGAGACTGAGTTCGAATGCAGGGAATGTGTGGTGCCTGCCGTTCATCTCTGGTCAGAAATTTTGTATCACGATTGTACCCACCCACTAACCATGCAGCCACAGCCAAACATATTGTCATGGTAGAGGTTTATTTGTTTACATTTCCTGCCTCGTATTCCCTCCCATCTGCCCCCATAACACAGGGACCTCTGGGAGTGTCAATGATCGAACTGTTTCCATACCATTATGCTGATCCTTTACCTTCTTTTTTTTTTATTTATTTTTTTTTTTTTTTTTATTTATTTTTTTTTTCTCTCTGGTTAGTTTATGTCTAAGGAGTTTATGGTTGGTTGGGTAATGACACTTGGGT
>JAWQEG010008777.1:25000-29232 GCA_033782935.1 Petrolisthes cinctipes
TGTGCAACAAAACCTGCCTTTACAATCACTAACAAAACAGAATCTAAAAATAAATTCGTAAGTTCATATTTATTTATCACTGAATATCCCCTAAAGGAACTATACGTGATCATTTAAGGTGGTAATTCGTTTTTGGTACATTGGAGTGCCTTGATTCCTCCAAAGTATGCCAGGAAACAGGACCAGATGAACAAAAATAATGGTGTTCTGTTGCTTGGAATAGTTTGGAGGATTCAGTTGCTTCAGATTTACCAACACAAAACTTCGCCCTTAACCATTCCACTGCCAGCCTCCTTACAACACAGCTGCTGTACAACACACGAGTTCTTATGATTATTTATTGATGTGAACAGTCTCGTATGTCACCTGACGTCACCTTTACTCTGGGTACAGTCACGAGCACTAATAAATATCCAGGTGTGCTTCGAATACCTAGAGACAGTAAATAAATGCACAATAAGATCTCCTTTGGAATTATAAGTTCGTTGGTGAATTGGACTGTTCAAAGCTTCAACCAAAGCTGTATACTTATTAGTGCTCGTGACTGTACATGCATAGTTAAGGGGGTCATCTTTGTGGAGTCTTTCATAGCCCTCTAAAACAATGCAAGAAAACAGACCCCATCTCATTACTATATCAAGGTGGCACAGGTTGGAGGAATCAGTAGCCTTCCCATTCAACCAAACAGATTTATAGGTACAATTGCCAGCACTTATAACAGGTACAGGAGAAGGGGACTGACAACGCTGCCTGTATCAGTTATAAGTGCTGGCAACTGTACTCCCGGTAAGCTTGTCCCTGACCCTCGGGAATATATACATCCATAAGTAGGAGTGAGTAGCTGTGGTCAAGTCTTAACAGATCCCCCATTAAAGTAACATCGAGGTCGCCTGTTTCCCGACATAGTATGGAGGAATCAGTAGCCCTCGGAGATTTACCAACAACACTGTACCATTCCTTAAGGTCCTGGTCACAACACGTCCACCTCAACACAATAACACGTGAAGAATCTAACCTGGTATTTAAGGACCCTGTGATCGCGTGTATGAAATTTAGAGGCTTCTGATTCCTCCTATCTATGCCACGAAACACTCTTCTTCCATATAGATGATGTTTCGTGGCAATATTTGAAGGACTCATTTACCTACAATTTTCTGACTGACTACATCACAGTCATGGTCCCTTAAATGCATAACCCTGATGTAATTAACCTTTTCAAATTACACGGGGCCACCACTCGTTAATTGCTTGGGGGAATAATTAATGACACCTGCTTTGCATGCCATTAATTTGAAAACGCCGATTGTATCAAAATTTATAACCTCTAAAATTATTCTAAGCTCATTTGGTTTTTTTACACTACTTAACACTGAGGCTTAAAAGAAGATGGTTATGGTAATATTGTCAAACTGGAGGAGGCTACTGATTCCTCCAAACTATGCCACTGAACGACACCCACGCTGAGGGATTATGTTTCCTGGGACTGTCTGGAGGAATCGGGCACATCCAAGTCGACAACAAAATAGTAGTAGGTCTAGTGACTATTGCTTCTACACTCCTCCATTCCCACGGTTTTGCCCCCTCCCCTCCTCTTCCCTTCCTGCCCTCCCTTTCCATTCCTGCCTTCCCCTTCCATTCCTGCCTTTCCTTTCCCTCCCGCCTTTCCCTTCCCTTCCTGCCTTCCCCTCCCTTCCCTTCCTGCCCTCCCCTTCCATTCCTGCCTTTCGCTTCCCTTCATGCCTTCCCCTCCCATCCCTTTCTTCCCTCCCCTTCCTGCGCTGCCCTGCCACCGTTCCACCTCCCCTCCTAACCCACCGTTCCACCTCCCCTTCCCTCCCATCAATCCACCTCCCCTACCCTCCCACCGTTCCACCTCCCCTCCCCTCCCATAAATCCACCTCCCCTTCCCACCCACCGTTCCACCTCCCCTCCCAACCCACCATTTCACCTCCCCTCCCAACCCACCATTTCACCTCCACTTCCCATCCCTCCCCTCCCACTATTCCAGCTCCCCTCTCCCCCCCCCCCTTTCCCATCACACCATCCCACCTCCCTCTTACTCATTTATCTCTACTTTCCTTTCATCTGTCGTCTTTCCTTGTCAGTCCTCCATCCACTCCTTCCTTACCTCTTTTCATTCACTCATTTTCTCATTCCTCCTTTACGTCACACACTCCTCCTCTTTCCATTAATTCCTTCTATCTATATTTTCCCATCTTTCTTACTTCTTTCTTGTCCATTTGTATTTTATGTTTATAATTTCTTTCCTTTGGTGGGAGAGAACAAAGTTGAAAAAAAAAAATGTTTAAAGAGGTGTTGGAGTGGTAAATGTGTAAGTAGAGAAAGTGAAAGAAATAATGAATGGAGGAAGTGAAGGGAATGATGAAAGAAGGAAATGAATGAAGTGATAAAAAGGGTAAGAGGAGAACATATTAATAGGAGGAAGGGGAGTAGACTTGGATAGAGGAGGAGGAGAAGAAGAAGATGATGAAGGAGGAGGAGGAGGAGGATGAGGATGAGGAGGAGGAGGAGGAGGAGGAGGAGGAGGATGAGGAGGAGGAGGAGGAGGAAAGTCGTGGGTTGGAGAATATAAGAAGGTGAAAGAGAGGCGGGGTGGAAAATCTCTGAGGTGGAAGAGAGGCTGTGTGGTTATATTCTATGAGGTGGAAGAGAGTCGTGGGGTGGAAAAGGTGGAAGAGGCGTGGGGTTTATGAGGAGGCGTGTAACCCCTTCAGCTTATCGCGCCTCACTGGTTTACACTCGGCCTTATAAATATTTATATGTTAATATCTATATAACGTCTGGTGTATTTTTAATGGGTGAACATATTTTCTCTAATTTCTACCATTCTCACTGTTGTTTTTTTACAAATTTGTGCATAAATGTGTTTTGATAGTGTCTATTTTCAACGATACTCTTCCCATTCTTGCTTTAATTGTCGGTTTTTTATTTTAATTATATATAATGTTTTATCCTCCAGCATTTTCTCATTTTGCGTCTTTTTTCAATATGAACTTGCATTTGACTACTCATTTATTATTATGCTTCTTCCTCAATATCACATTTGAGTATAAAGTTTGTAAGCTCAGTGTTTACATTCGTATGTATATCGATACGGTATGTGCCTCCCTCTTTCCTACCCTCTGTACTGCCACTTCCCCTCCCTCTGTATTGCCACTTCCCCTCCCTCTGTACTGCCACTTCCCCCCTCCCTTTGTACTGCCACTTCCCCTCCCTCTGTATTACTATGCACTCCCTCCCTCCCTCTGTACTGCCACTTCCCCTCCCTTGTACTGCCACTTCCCCTCCCTTGTACTGCCACTTCCCCTCCCTCTGTACTGCCACTTCCCCTCCATCTGTACTGCCACTTCCCCTCCATCTGTACTGCCACTTACCTTCCCTTTGTACTGCCACTTCCCCTCCCTCTGTACTGCCACTTCCCCTCCCTCTGTACTGCCACTTCCCCTCCCTCTGTACTGCCACTTCCCCTCCATCTGTACTGCCACTTACCTTCCCTCTGTACTGCCACTTCCCCTCCCTCTGTACTGCCACTTCCCCTCCCTCTGTACTGCCACTTCCCCTCCCTCTGTACTACCACTTCCCCTGGTGTAATCCCCGGGGCGTGAGAGACAGACAGTAAGCCCGAGCGTGTGTGTGGTGTTGGTGGTGGTGGTGATGGGAGGTGTCAGTCAGAAGGGGGACTAATCACAGGGAAGACCCACTGCGTCCTCCTCTCATCATCACACCTCATTTCTCCTCCTTCCTTCACTGTGTCTGTCCTCCTCCCTGGCAGCAGTAGTAGTAGTAGTAGTAGTGTGTCGTCAGGGGCTCCTTCTTGTTGGTTAATTATGATAGTCAGCGCTTTGGTTGTTAGTCTGTAGTTGTTGTGGAAGTTAATTAATGGTCGTGATGGTTAAATTAGTAGTTTTGGTGTATCACTGTGGAGGTTGATGAATGGTCGTGATGGTTAAATTAGTAGTTTGGGTGTATCATTAAGGTAGAATCTGTTACTGACTGTAAATTGGGGTCTACTTATTCGTACAAAGTGTGTGGCTTAGCTGGCAGACAGACCATGCACCACCTCCTCCCAGTATCCTATTTCCTTGTATAGTTTTAGAGGAATTTCCAGCGTTCAGGTCGCCGACAGCATTATACCTCCTTAATTGTCGTGGTACTTGAGTTGTCACCCATCTTTGGTTGTCGTCGAAAGTCCCCTCACTATCTGCTGTGGT
>JAWQEG010008778.1:0-5000 GCA_033782935.1 Petrolisthes cinctipes
GTGGTGGTGGTAGATGTGGATGTAGTGGTTGTGGTGGTTGATGTGGTGGTATTGGTAGTGGTGGTTGATGTGGTTGTGATAGTGGTGGTTGATGTAGTGATAGTAGTGGTGGTGGTGATGGTAGTGATATATGTAGTGGTGGCAGTAGTATATAGATGTATAGTAGTAGTAGTGGTGGTGGTGGTGGTGGTGGTGGTGGTGGTAGGTGGTGTTGTTTCAAATGGGTGTGATATAAGAACCATTATTAAAGATGGCTGGTTTGATTGTACAGTTTCGGACACATGAAACAGACACACTTCAAACGGGGCCCCACATCAAGCATAGAATAGGCCTCTGTACACAACATCTCATCCTATATATACCTATGCTCGTTGAGGGGCCCTGTTTCATGTGTGTGTGTGTGTGTGTGTGTGTCTGTGTGTGTGGTGCGTGTGTGTGTGTGTGTGTGTGTGTGTGTGTGTGTGTGTGTGTGTGTGTGTGTGTGTGTGTGTGTGTCTGTGTGTGTGTGTGTGTCTGTGTGTGTGTGTGTGTGTGTGTGTGTGTGTGTGTGTTCATGTGTGTTCGTGTGTGTGTGTGTGCTTGCTCATGTGTGTGTGTGTGTGTGTGTGTGTGTGTGTGTGTGTGTGTGTATGTGTGTGTGTGTATGTGTGTGTGTGTGTGTGTGTGCTTGCTCGTGTGTTTGTTCATGTGTGTTCGTGTGTGTGTGTGTGTGTGTGTGTGTGTGTGTTTCATATGTACGCTTGCAACTGTATCAATGAATTTAGTAGTAAGGGTATTAGTGTTGATTCTGTAGAGCTTGGACGGGAGGCAGAATAATTGTGTTGTCCTTGTTTTCAGTTTTATTAATCAAACAAGCAGTCAATTCGTTTATATATTTATTTATTTATTTACGTAGGCTTCGCACCACACACACACACACACACACACACACACACACACACACACAAGTACACACCGACGCGCGCGCACACACACACGAGCAAACGCAAGAGTAAACACACATACATGCAGAGACATACAGATGTAAACACACGAGCACACACATACACACATATACACATGAACACACACACATAAGAACACACATGAACTAACACACGAGCAAGCATACACACACACTAACACACATGAACTAACACACGAGCAAGCACACACACATACATATATAAGAAAACACATGAACAAACACACGAGCAAGCACACACACACACACATATAAGAACACACATGAACTAACGTACGAGCAAGCACACACACACACACACACATACGAACACATAATTAAGCACATCAATAATTGCCATCAAGCTCACAAATAGAGATGATGGTAGTAACCAGTCACCCTCATTACCGATAATTGTGGTGATTAGGGTAGTATTTGTGGTAGTTAGACCATTAGCGTTTGTAGTAATGGTAGTTGGTGAGGGTGTAATGGCCGGGTGTATTACTGAAGAATGATAACAACCACAAACCTGACAGTCTAACCATTTTTATCCACAGTACCAAAGACAAATGTGTAAGAAAATGATGAATGGAAAAGAGGGGTTGAGGATTAAAGACTGATTATTTCCTGTTATATAAAAGTTGACATATTAAGTAAGAGTTTATATGTCAAATGCGGTAATAAATTTAGATGCAATTGATATTTTTTAACTCCCATAACATACAAATAATTGACATATATATATTGGTTGTAGTAAATGCACTTAAAAAAGTTAGAAGCGTATACGTGTTATTAATTAATTAAGATGTATTTGCCTATATAGGAATCATAAGACAAATAGGATTAAAATTAAGGGACCCCGTGATGCTGTCAGAAAATTGGAGGTTAGTGAGTCCTTCAAACATTGCCACGAAACACACACACCTATATTGAAGGAGCTTGTTTCGTGGCATAGTCAGGAGGAATCAGAAGCCACCACCAGGTCTCATACACGATCACAGGGTCCTATAATTAATATAAGGAGGCACCAACTTCAATACATACGTGAAAATCTATTAGAAAAAAAAAAGCATAATATCATACGGTATAATTATATAAAAGAAAAAAAAAAAACTTAAAGCAAAATCGAGGCCTTAATAATTCTTTGTGTAAATTAAGGGCCATCATAATAATTGAGAAAATAATCGTATTACTTACTTTATTTTGTAACAATGTCGCCATTTCTCAACAAAGTGTTACCAAATTTGGCTCTGAGGTCCAAATGCATACTGGATTAATGCAACGAACAACAAAATAAAATAAAAATGAGTGCGAGCTTCCTTTGGGGTAATTCCTCAAGAAGATTATGTCCAAATTTCTTTTTTTTTAATATGATAAAACATACAAATACCACTACAACCTCAACCTACACATCATTTCTCTCTCTCTCTCTCTCTCTCTCTCTCTCTCTCTCTCTCTCTCTCTCTCTCTCTCTCTCTGTTTTGTGTTTCATCCTCTTGCAATCTCTGTGTTTTTCTCCATATATATATATATATACATACTGTATTATTATAAGCTATTCAACCACCAATCGACGCCACATGACTTTAGGCGACACTACACCATTCTTATAACCAGGCAGACCACCATTTATTACATCCATCCATCTATCCATCCACCAGCATCCACCACCACTCTATCGTCATCTCCTCGTCCACCATCAATCTCCATTATAAGGGCGCCCCATCAATAACACTGCTGCAGGAGAACAATAGCCCACTTCTGGCTTTAGGGGGGCAAGATATTGTCAGCGAATTGAAGGTTAAAAAAAAAAAAAAAAAATAATAAAATCTGCAAATTGTGTGGAGAGAGAGAGAGAGAGAGAGAGAGAGAGAAGAGAGAGAGAGGAGAGAGAGAGAGAGAGAGAGAGAGAGAGAGAGAGAGAGAGAAAGAAAGGAAGAGACACAAAACAGAGAGAGGGAGAGAGAGAGAAAGGAAGAGACACAAAACAGAGAGAGAGAGTACATAAAATCAACAACAAACAACAACAACAACAACAACATGAAGTAAGCAGGAAGTGGGTGACAAGTGAAATAATAATGTGTGGAGGGGCAGGATATTGTCTCACTTTTTTATTTTTATTACTTATCACCAATGGCACATAACCTCTCTAAAAGTTTCTCTAATTTACCAGTTTTTTTTTTTTTGTGTTCTATTATAAAGTAAACAAATAATTCCACCACAAGTTATGCTGTTAATTAATTGGTCCTATGATTTTTATTTATTATTATTATTATTATTATTTTTTTTTTTTTTTTTTTTTTGCAATATTGAAGACTATTGATTACACCAGGCTACGACATGAAACTCACTTGACGAGTACAAGGGCTGTTTTGTGGCACAGCTTGGGGGAATCAGAAGCATCCAGTTTTACACACCAAATTAATCTATGGTAGTCGATGGTAGTAGTAGTAGTAGTAGTAGTAGTATGTGTGCAGTTGAATGGTAAGATGATGGTGGTGGTAATAGTAATAATCTTCTATGGTAGTTGACGGTAGTAGTAGTAGTAGTAGTATGTGTGCAACTGAATGGTTAGATGATGGTGGTAGTAATAGTAATAATCTATGGTAGTCGATGGTAGTGGTAGTAGTAGTAGTAGTAGTAGTATGTGTGCAGTTGAATGGTAAGATGATGGTGGTGGTAATAGTAATAATCTATAGTAGTCGATGGTAGTAGTAGTAGTAGTAGTAGTATGTGTACAGCTGAATGGTTAGATGATGGTGGTGGTAATAGTAATAATAGTAATGTATGGTAGTCGTGAGTAATGGTGGTGTGTGCAGTTGAATGGTACGATTGATTGATTGATTGATATTAGGCGCCGCAACAGCGAAGTCATATAGCGCCAGATGAATGGTAAGATGATGGCAATAATAAATATATGGTAGGGCGATGGTAATAATTTATGGTAATAGTCTTGAGGGGAACATAAAGCGACAGAAAAAAAAACGAACTTACCTCGAGTGCGAAACAGATCACTAAAATATGAACCGTATCAACCCACCAACCACCCCACCCCACCCCACCCCACCAACCCACCAGGCTCTTATGTCACTCATGTACAGTCGGTGGCAAAAAGTAAAGTCGTCACATCGGCCAAGTCAGGAAATACAGTATGGAAATATATCTATATCTATAAGCTGAATTCACAGGTTCGAAATATGAAAAACTAAATCAGTTTATTAGTTTGTCCACTTGATATTGTAATTTTCTTTGGTGAATGTGTTTGTTTGTTTGATGAATTATCCTTTATGTTTTCCTTAAAGGGGCCCTGTGATGTAGTCAAGATAATAATTGAAGATAAACGAGTCCTTCAAATAAATATTGCCACGATACACCACCTATATGGAAGGAGTTTGTTTCGTGGCATAATCAGGAGAAATCAGAAGCCTCCAATTCTCGTACACGAACAAACACATGGGTCCTTAAAAAAAAAAAAAAAAAAAAAAAAAAAAAAAAAAAAAGCACTGAGTGAAGCGACACGACTTTTGCCACCGACTGTACTTGTATAGGGGCTCACATATGGACTTGTAGGGTGTGGTGAATGGGTGAATAAGTTGCGGTGTATGGTGTTGAAAAGGAAGGCCATGATGTATTGAGGGTGTATGGTGATGAATGATTCCCTGATGTCGCGTTGATTGTCACCACATAATAAATGGCCACCAAAATGAATAATTAATGTGTACACTGTAAGAATAGAGTGATTATGATGTATGTGCATAACGTGTAGGTATAATGTGTATGTATGTATGTATGTATGTATAAGGTATGTATGTATGTATGTATGTATGTATGTATGTATAAGGTATGTATGGTATAATTTTATCATGTGTATGCATACCTCGTAAAATATTCACCTCGTGTCATGTATGTTGTTAAGTTTATAAATGCAACAAAAAAATACATTCTCCCATCTCATGCTTCTTTTATTACATACATACATACATACATACATACATACATACATACATACAAATATACATACATACTTACATACATACATACATACATACATACAAAC
>JAWQEG010008778.1:10000-14994 GCA_033782935.1 Petrolisthes cinctipes
AATGACATGTTTAACGAGGGAAAAGGACATTAATCATAGGGTTTAATGAGTGGGTGGGTGGGTGGGTAGAGTTGAGAGGGTAGGGAGGGGAGGTGGTGGTGAATAGGTGAAATGGAGAGGAGGAAACACAGTGACGGAGAGGGAAAGGAATGAGTGTGAGAGGGAAGGAGAGGGAAGGGAAATAGTGTGAGAGGGAAAGGAAGTAGTGTGAGAGGGAAAGGAAGGAGTATGAGAGGGAAGGAAGGAGTGTGAGAGGGAAGGAGTGTGAGAGGGTAGGAGTGTGAGAGGGTAGGAATGTGAGAGGGAAGGAGTGTGAGAGGGAAGGAAGGAGTGTGAGAGGGAAGGAAAGAAGTGTGAGAGGGAAGAGACAGGTCCTGGTGGTGAGAGGGGACAATATGGAAGATGAAGAGTGGAAATGAGAGGAAGAAACGAACAGAAAAAAAATAAAAAAACATAACGAGAAGAAGGAAAAGGAAAGTGTAGAATTGGGAAAGTAAGGAAGGAGAGGTGGGACGAAGAGAGAGAGAGACAAAATAAAGAGATATATAAATTTGAGATAGGAAAGGTAGAAAGAATAAAAAGGAGGAGGAGAGAAATCAACATGAAAGGAGGGAAAGTAGAATATAAACATAATATTTTCTTCTACATAAACCTACATAACCCACCTACAGAGCCCACCCACCTTCTCAGCCACCTAACCCACCTTCTCACATACCTAACCCACCTACATAACCCACCCACGTTCCTCACCCACTTTCTCAGATACTTAACCCACCTACATAACCCACCCATCTTCTCACATACCTAACCCACCTACACAACCCACTCACATAGCCCACCCACCTTCTCACATACCTAACCCACCTACATAACCCACCCACAGAGCCCACCCACCTTCTCACATACCTAACCCACCTACCTAACCCACCCACAGAGCCCACCCACCCACCTTCTCACATACCTAACCCACCTACATAACCCACCCACCTGCTCACATACCTAACCCACCTACACAACCCACTCACAAAGCCAACCCACCTTCTCACATACCTAACCCACCTACATAACCCACCCACAGAGCCCACCCATGCACCTTCTCACATACCTAACCCACCTACACACTTCCTCTACCAAACGGCCCACCCACCCACCTACCCACCTTACCGTACAGAACCCACCCCAACCCACCTAGCAATCTCCCACTACCTCTTTTATGTCCCTGGCAGACCACCTCCATCACCACAAACCTTACCCAATACTTCCCTTTTCTCTCCATCTCTCTCTCTCTCTCTCTCTCTCTCTCTCTCTCTCTCTCTCTCTCTCTTTTCTCCATTCCACCCAACCCTCTCTCCCTATTTTTCCTTCCTTCACTCCACACACACACACACACTCTCTCTCTCTCTCTCTCTCTCTCTCTCTCTCTCTCTCTCTCCCTACCTACCCCCTATAGCTCTCTCTTTTCTCCATTCCACCCAACCCTCTCTCCCTCTCTTTCCTTCACTCCATCCCCCCCCCCTTCCTTCCTTCCTTTCCTTTCATTTAATTTTATTCCCTCTTCCTTTCTACCTTTCTCATTATCACATTAACTATTCCTTTTTCTATTCTCTTTTCATTGTCTCTCGACTTTTTCCTCCCTTCTTTATCGCTCTCTATCTTTCTCATACACCCATCTATCTCCTTCTTTCTCATACACCCATCTATATCTTCCTTTCTCCCTCCCTTCTCCTCTTCCTCCCTTCTCCTCTTCCTTTCTCCCTCCCTTCTCCTCTTCCTCCCTTCTCCTCTTCCTTTCTCCCTCCCTTCCCTCTCTTCCTCCCGTTTCCTTGCTTCTGTTCATTATGCAGCAGGAAGAGAATTGAAGGGTTACTGATTCCCCCAAACCATGCCATGCAACAAATTCCCTTATTATATTGAATAGGGCATCTGTTTGACAGCATAGTTTGGAGGAATCAGTAATCTTCCATCTTGTCCTCAGCAGATGCCAGGCTACACCCACTTAATTTTCTCTCTTCCATCCCTCCTTCCCTTCCCTTCCCCACCCTCATTCCCCTTCCCTCATTCCCCTTACCTCCTTCCCTTCCCTCCTTCCCTTCCCTTCCCCTCCCTCGTTACTTCCATCCTTCCCCTACCTCCTTACCTCCCTCCCTCCCTTCCCTTACCTCCTTACCTCTCCTTAAACGAAAGTGCACTAAGCCAACGTGTAACGTTTCCTACGAGAGGAAACAATATCCTAGATATAATTCTTACTACCAATGACAACTTAGTTAAGGATGTTAAAGTCGGACATGAATTTAGTTCTAGCGATCACAGAATTATAACATTTGAAATTAATATATCAAAGACAGAAGAAAACGCGAGCACAGAAAAAGTACCTAATTTTAAAAGGGCGAACTTTAATAAACTAAGATGTACCTTAGGTAACACAGATTGGACTGCTGTAACAGAAGCCCCAGACATCAACGCCTCATGGGAATTATTTGTAAATAACCTAAATTGTGCTGTGAAATCATGTATACCGTACCGTGATAGACGTTCACCGGGAAAGTTTAAACCCAAATGGTGGAATAACGAGATTCACACGAACCTATTAGCCAAAAAACGAGCCCATAAAAAATTTAAAGAAACACAAGACGAGTCAGATAAGCAGGAATTCGACAGACTTAGACGAATAATTAAAAAGCAAATCAAACAAAGTAAGAAAGAGTTTGAGAATCATATTGCAAAACTTAGTAAATCAAACCCGAAGGAATTCTATAGTTACATAAGAAAAAAGAAAGTGCTAACTTCAGTAATTGGTCCACTTGCAAATAACAATGACGAATATACCGATAATGAAGTAGAAATGGCTACCATACTAAATGATTATTTTGCATCAGTATTCAATGAAGAAAATACAACAGAAGCACTACCAGTCCCGACCGTACAAGTAAATGACATAAGTCTAGATAACTGCGAACTTGATGAAAGTAACATTATAAGTGCTATAAATGCCATCAATGTAAATAAAACACCGGGACCAGATAAAATTTCCCCGAGAATCTTGAAGGAAGCGAAGTTCGAGTTAGCCAAGCCACTTTCCGTTATATTTAAGAAATCATTAAAAACGGGGAAAGTACCAATCGAATGGAAAACAGCTAACGTAACACCTATATTTAAGAAAGGAATTAAGTCACTACCCGGTAATTATCGACCAATAAGCCTAACATCGGTAGTCTGTAAACTAATGGAAACCATTATCAGGGACAAAATGGTAAAGTTCCTAGAAGAGAATGACATAATCAAAGACTCGCAACACGGTTTTCGAAATAGACGGTCCTGCCTCACAAACCTATTAGATTTTTTCTATGACGTTCATAACATGCATGATGAGTCGAGATCCGTGGACGTAATTTACCTAGATTTCCAAAAAGCATTTGACAAGGTCCCCCACAAGCGATTGATAAGAAAACTCGGCGCACACGGTATTATGGGGAAAGTCCAGGCATGGCTTGAAGACTGGCTGTCAGAGCGTAAACAACGAGTAGTAATTAATGGGATAGCATCTGACTGGCGTAATGTTCAAAGTGGAGTTCCTCAGGGATCAGTATTGGGTCCCATCCTTTTTATAATTTATATTAATGATATAGATAATGGGCTCACTTGTAAGACATCAAAATTTGCAGACGACACAAAACTAGCGAGTAAAGTAACCTCCAGAGAAGAGTGGCAAACCTTACAGCGTGATTTGGACACTTTGGTAGACTGGGCAAATGAGTGGCAAATGTATTTCAATGTAGAAAAGTGCAAAGTTCTTCATATTGGAAACGATAACAGTAAAGTACAATACACTATGAATAACGTTCAACTCTCAAGCGTAAATATGGAACGAGACCTCGGTGTCACAATAACAAATGACTTAAAACCTGGACAGCAGTGCTCAGAAGTAGTGAAAACAGCAAACAAACTCATAGGATTTATCGGTAGAACTTTTGAATTTAAATCAGAAGATATTATTATTACATTATATAACTCACTCGTACGTCCTCACCTCGAATACTGTGTACAGATGTGGTCCCCGTACTATAAGAAAGACATCGAAAAACTAGAGAGAGTACAACGCAGAATAACTAAAATGATCCCTAGATTACGAAATAAGCCCTATGAGGAGCGACTGAAGGAATTAAATCTATATAGCCTCAGCAAACGGCGACTAAGAGGAGACCTTATAGAAGTCTTCAAAATATTCAAAGGTTTCAGTAATTTAAATGCCAGTAATTACTTCAGCATCGACAACAGAAATATTACCAGGAATAATGGGCTAAAGATCGTCGGGAAACGTTTTAACACGAATGAAGCTAAATTTTTCTTTTTTAATCGTATCGTAAACATTTGGAACCGACTGCCCTCTGCTGTTATAAACTGTGCAACAATAGAGTCGTTCAAAAGTCACTTAGACAAGTATCTATCAAATAACCCGAACCTCCAACTATTCACACTCGAATAAGATTAGTAACATAACCGCAGTTCACTTATTATATATACTGGGACAAGAGTAGAACAGTCACAGACTCACCACGTTAATAGTATTCGTAGCATAGAGTGTAGGGCCTGGGTAAGCCAGGCGGAGTACAGACCACTGGTATATTTATAGCTAGCTAGTACTGTATTACACGAATAATTTTACGTCATATATATAAAAATGTACTGTATTTTAAGACATAGTGTAAGAACCTTCCTGCTGTCCTATATAAATTCCATGTTAGTTTTTCCATACTACATGGTATCTTTTCATTTCCTGCCAGCTTCGGCTGGAGGGAGTGGTGGGTGGGGAGGAGCCTTCTTCTTTGCTATACTTTCCCTCACTCTTGTAGGTTAGATAGAATAGCAAAATCAAGCAGCCTCGTAAGGACCAGTAGGTCTGTTGCTGTTTGAATGTCCTTTGTATTCCTTTGTATTCCTTTGTATTCCCTTCCCTCCTCCCTTACCTCCTTTCCTTCCCTTCCATCCCTCCTTCC
>JAWQEG010008779.1:0-5000 GCA_033782935.1 Petrolisthes cinctipes
GAGAGAGAGAGAGAGAGAGAGAGAGAGAGAGAGATGTCAGCAAGAAAGAATAAAGAGAATTTTATGTCAGAGAGAGAGAGAGAGTACGAAAGTGACAGGAATGAGGTACAGTAGTATGGTAATGGTGGGAACAGCTGAGTGAAAAACTGCACATACAAAGTGAAAATAGTGTCATGCAAAAGGTGTGACTCCAATATATATTTATTTCACTTGGTACATAAAGAACTTAAAATAAATGGCAGTACAGTATATAAGTTTAGTGATGAATATTATACGGTACTACTGCTGAAAACATTATTACTATTGTTATTATTATTATTATTAGTAGTAGTAGTAGTAGTAGTAGTAGCAGTAGTAGTATGTAAGGACTCTGGAGGCATAAAATAGCTTAAGTCATTGTGTGTGTGTGTGTGTGTGTGTGTGTGTGTGTGTGTGTGTGTGTATAAACCAAAGAAAACACCATTCTATATTCTAAGTCACAAACTCGACCCCATCCCCCCCCCTTCCCCCCCTTCCTTTCCCACGTCTTCCAAGGGTGAAAAAAGAGAAGAGAAAAGAAAAGAATGATTAGCGAGAGACAAGGAGGTGTAAATAACAGAAAGGAAATGGAATCTGGGCCAAGGGAAACAGTGTCGTGCATGTGAAGTGCGAATTTGTCATGGTAATTTCGTTCGCTCCTGATTTTTTCTTTTATTTTCCACTCTCTCTCTCTCTCTCTCTCTCTCTCTCTCTCTCTCTCTCTCTCTCTCTCTCTCTCTCTCTCTCTCTCTCTCTCTCTCTCTGGGTGTGATTTCCCTCGGTTGATTTGCATCGTTTCCAGAGAGAGAGAGAATCTGTGAGAGAGAGAGAGAGAGAGAGAGAGAGAGAGAGAGAGAGTAAAGGAAACATAATACTTTGACCATCTCATGTACAGTCACGTCTACTAGTCCTGCAACGCCATCAAATTATATGACCTCAATATTATACTGTATATGACCCACAAATGACCTACTTTCTTTCGTGTTTTGATTCTTACTGTACATTGGCATCTCTCAATATGCAATATCTGAACATCACGCACTATAAAGTAAGGCTATTTTGTATTTAAGATAGAGAGAGTTATAATTCCTTCCTACCAGAGAAAATGGGATGTTGAAGGCCCCTTGATTCGTTTTCATTGTCGGTAATAATAATGTGGGATACTACTGGTAGTGCATGTTTGGCAAATTTTATGTTATTCTCCTTGTTATTGTTACGGTTATCTCGTGTCACTGTTACTACTTCATTCTGATGTCACTGTTTCTATTACCATCTGTTTGTTGACGTTATTATTGTGGATATAGATTTTTTAAAAGATGTTTATACAATTTCCTCATGTCAGTAGCTCTCAAATACCCGAACAGAGATTTTCCTTGTCAAGTTTCTTTATTTTGATTCATGCTTTGCTTTATGGTGAAATAGAGAGCTTATTATTCTTTCAAATTATCATAGAAAATAAAAACAGTTCCACTACTTGTATTATTTACTTCAACTGTTCCTCATCTCTCTCTCTCTCTCTCTCTCTCTCTCTCTCTCTCTTCTCTCCTCTCTCTCTCCTTGGTGTTTGTTGTCCCTCCCCATCTCTCTGGCGAGCTGCCTCAGGTAAAAGCTCGCTCCAACACCCTCTTCTATGTGGGTGTTGGTAAACCAAACAACAACAACAACAACCTCCCCATCTATCACCTTTTCCCTCTTCAGATATTCTTCCAGTACTATGGTGATCTTCCCTTTCCTCATTGCATTGTTCGCTGGGATGGTCTGTTTCCTTACATAGTTTGGAAGAATCAGTAGCCCTCCAGTTTACCGATGAAAAAGTATTATCGCTTTTTGTTACCGTACGTATCATGACTAAATTTGTCTTCAGTCTATTTTCAATATTTTTAACGAAAGGGAAATCACTAGTAACCAAAAAGAAGGCATTATTGATGATGTAAATCTTATATTAGATTAACCAATCATCAGTGAGAGCCAATTCAAGACATTAATAAAGTTATAAAACTGATTAAAATCTGAATATTGTGTGAGGGTCGATACGTTTCTCTCTGTTTATTTCACTATTGCTATGTCAGGATGGCCGAGCGGTCTAAGGCGCTGCGTTCAGGTCGCAGTCCGGTCTTCCGGGCGTGGGTTCGAATCCCACTCCTGACAGGATACATTTTTAACATTGGATGTGCGAATGTTTTTTATTATCTTGTGAGTATGTGTGTTCTGCTTATTGCTTTGAGGTATGATGGTAAATATAAATTATAATGTGGGCAATAACATATATCACTAGTAAAATGAAGTTTGTTTATAAAAATTGTGAAAATATTTGAAGGTCCCACCGAGACTCGAACTCGGATTGTTGGATTCAGAGTCCAAAGTGCTAACCATTACACCATGGGACCGATGTTAGCGAAGGAAACAGGCAGTCTACAGAAATCCATATATTGGCACTAATTTCCCCTTTAGTTTGGGTATATAATAGTTAAACAATAATGATAAACAATAATAATACATTTCTGACCCCAAAGGAAAGGTGGAGTGTGATGTTTTAGCTAACGTTGAGGTTGACCTTGAAAACACTGACTCGACTCTTATATAACTAAGATTACCCGAGTGTCTGTAACGTTTTTATTGACTTTGGTATGTTTTATAGATAACCCCAAACGATTTTTATCATACCAGACTACACCTGCGGACAATAAAAGCTAGACTGTACTCATGTTAGATGTTTTTTTCTCTCTTAACAGCAAATATTATCCATAACCCATACACACTTCCAATAAGTTACGTTTCCCACACATCCACATGTCTCTCTCTCTCTCGATCTCGATCTCTCTCTCTCTCTCTGGGTGTAATTTCCCTAGGTTGATTTTTATCGTTCCCAGAGAGAGAGAGAGAGAGAGAGAGAGAGAGAGAGAGAGAGAATACTTTGACTCTCTCATGTACAGTCACGTCTACTAGTCCTGCAACACCATCAAATTATATGACCTCAATAAAATACTGTATAATTATGATGTCAAACTTTAACTGTTGTCTTCTATCAATTCAGTTCATAGGTTTCACACAAATGACCCACTTTCTTTCATCTGATGCAGGTGTTTTGATTCTGACTGTACATTGGCTTCTCTCAATGCAATATCTGCCATCAACAATATAAAGTAAGGCTATTTGGTATTTGCTTAGTTCTTTTACCATATGAATACTGTGTTTTTCATTCTTTTTCTCCTTCCTTCCTTCATTACACGTTTATCGTACTTGCCCTCCCTCCTTTCATTCTTCATTCCTTCCTTTCTTCCTTACACATGTATCGTACGTGTGTGTGTGTGTGTGTGTGTGTGTGTGTGTGTGTGTGTGTGTGTATACTCCCTTCGTTACACACACACACACACACACACACACACACACACACACACACACACACACACACACTACAACTCTGACTTCCCCATACATACACACTAAAAACTATTACACACACACACACACACACACACACACACTACAACTCTGACTTACACACACACACACACAAATACACACAAAACTCTGACTTACCCATATACACACACACACACACACAACTCTGACTTCCCCATACACACACACACACACAACTCTGACTTCCCCATACACACACACACACACACACACACACACAGTGACCTTAACACGAAGGAAAATCCCAGTAGTTAAGAGATGTACTGATGGCATACGTAACCTCCTACAATTGATTATCTCCTCTACTTGTTGTCTCTTCTTTACGGGTATAATATTGTGAGTATCATCATGACTCGGCGAAAAATAAATAAAATAATAATAATAATAATAATAATAATAATAATAATAATAATACAACTAAAAATAATAATAATAATAATAATAAAATCGTACAAGGAGGAGCCTTTATTGCCGAGGTTTCTCTACTTCTATCAATTATATCAAAGTAAACTATTATTGGTTTTTGTATTGCCTGCGGTGATGTGATTGGTATTTCAGTTAAGGGACCCTGTGATGTAGTCAGAAAATTGGATGTTAGTGAGTCCTTCAATTATAGCCACGAAACACCAACCTATATGGATGGAGCTTGTTTCGTGGCATTGTCAGGGGGAATCAGAAGCCTCCACGATCTATACATACAGGGTTTTGGTGCCCCTTAAGGTGGTAATTCTTTTTTTGTTACATTGGAGTGCCTTGATTCCTCCAAAGTATGTCAGGAAACAGGACCAGATGAGCAAAAATAATGGTGTTCTGTTGCTTGGAATAGTTTGGAGAAATCAGCCAGCTGCTCCAGATTTACCAACACAAAATTTCCCCCTTAAGAATTCAAACCTGCAGCCACGCCTTTTTATTTTATTATTATTATTATTATTATTATTATTTTTATTTATTTTTATTTTTTTTCAGGTTTTTCTTCTCTCCTTTTTTTTGTGTTTGGTGTTCCTTTCTTCTGTCTCTTTCTTCCTTGCTTATGCATGCTACAGGGTCTTTCAGGTTTGGGGTGGTCTTCTTTCTGTCCACTTCAACTTTGGTCACCTATACACTTTCTCTTACTCCTCATTCGCCATTTCTTGTTCCTTAGGTATAGATTCATTATTTGTATTCGAGAGAGAGAGAGAGAGAGAGAGAGAGAGAGAGAGAGAGAGAGAGAGAGAGAGAGAGGAATAGGGTAGGGAGAACCATGTGTAAGAGAGAGAGAGAGATATAAAGTGAGAGAAACTGCGTGAAAGGAGAACAGTGTAAAAGAAAAATTGAGAGAGAGAGAGAGAGAGAGAGAGAGAGAGAGAGAGAGAGAGAAAATCTGCGTGAAAAGAGAAGGAGAACGGTGTAAAAGAATTAAAAACGAACTGAGAGAGAAGAGAGAGAGAGAGAGAGAGAGAGAGAGAGAGAGATCACATAGGTTATCTTCATCACTCCACCAGTACTGTCCCAATACATATACACACATCATGTCAAGTCACTCAGGTTTACAAACAACACCACCACTAGAGGTCACCTTG
>JAWQEG010008779.1:10000-20000 GCA_033782935.1 Petrolisthes cinctipes
TTTTCGATCGCTATCACCACTAAGGGGAAAGATGGCAGTGTTGGTAAATCTGGAGCGACTGATTCCTCCAAACTAATCCAGGCAACAGGATACCATTATATTTGTTTACCTGGTGCTTTTTCCCGACATACTTTGGAGGAATCTAGGCACTCCAGTGTAGTACCAAAAGTATATATATTACCCCCTTAAGGGACCCTGTGATGTAGTCGGAAATTTTTGAGATAAATGAGGCCTTCAAATATTGTCACGAAACACCACCCATATGGAAGGAGCTTGTTTCGTGGCATGGTCAGGTGGAATCAGAAACCTCAAATTATCATATACGATCTCAGGGTCCTTCATTATTATCTCACTTGACCTTATAACGCACGTCCCCTACTCCACTACAGACAGAGCCTCCTTATCTCTCTGGGTATAGTTACGAAAATCATCTTAGTATTGGGGAATGTGTTGATAGGACGTGACGTAAAGGACAAGGAGGGAATGGGGATGATGATGATGTGTACAATGATGAGAGGTGCGTGGCGGGTGATTTGTCATGTTCCCGCCAAAACGTTACCAACATGGCCGACCTCCCAGAGTCAAATGAGAATCTTTATTATCTTTCTGTTTAATTAATGATTCGTGTGTGTGTGTGTGTTTTAGTGATTGATGTTGTTGATTGGATTTGGATGTTCTGTGTATATACGAGTATATAATATAGAAATTATATAGGTTTGTGCCTATATAAGTGATGACTGGATGAAAAACAAAAACAAATGAGAGTCTGGTTACTTTGCCAACACGACCACAACCACAATACGAACTAAATGGAAATTCATTTTTACATTGACGATTTCACATTCATCCCCTACATTAAAATATTATCCCCTTTAAAAAAAAATTGGCACTTAAACACACACACACACACACACACATATATTATAAGAGACAACCCATAACATTCAAAGCAGGTTTTCTTTGAATGAGTTCCACTATTACGAATGGGGGACATCTCTATTTACGTACTAGAAATATTGTTGTGAAGCCAATTTTTAAGAATGCCAGTGTACTCAGTCAGTGAAGGTTTATTTGTGTCGTAACTTCCCCATTTGCTTTATGGTGCTTTTCTTCACACAGTACCATTTAACATCGTAATGATTCATTGATCTGTCGCTGTTTGAAAGTCTCTGTAAATCTCTTCCTAACTCCTCCATCTCCTCTTCCATCATTTGTAACATGAACTGCATATGGCTCTTCCCACTTTCCCTTCCCTGTCCTATTCTTCCTAACTCCTCCATCTCCTCTTCCATCCTTTGTAACAAGAACTGCATATGGCTCTTCCCACTTTCCTTTCCCTGTCCTCTTCCTCCCGGGCACCTCTTTACCTTAAAAACACTAAAAATACTTGGGTATTACCGGTATCCTCTCCTTCCCTTTCCTCTCCTCCTCATCTCGGGTACCTCTTTACCTTAAAAGCACTAAAAAAAAAATTTGGTATTACCGGTATCCTCTCCTTCCCTTCCCCTCCCTCTCTTTTTCCTCCTCTTCTTCATATGTCAGAATATTAAAGGTAACAAATTAACTGACCGAAGAGGCGACATGCAGGATGAACTTTTGATGATGACTGTACAATGTTAGCAGTTGTTCGTTCGTACATACGTGTCTGTTCATAATAATATCTTCCACCATATTCTTTGAGGTCAGGGTGCTGTTGTTGCTACTGTTGTTGTTGTTATCTTTATTTTCATCTTCATTGTCTATACGTATCTCACCTTGATGTAGGTCTTGGGGGAGGGGCGGGGGGGGGGAGGTGTGAGGAGGAGAGGGGAAGGTGAGGGGGGGAGGGGAGGGAAAGGTGAGGGGGGGGAGGTGTGGGAAGGTGAGGAGGGGAAGGGAAGGGAGGGGGGAGGTGAGAAGAAGAGAGGGGTCTTCATGTAGCCTTGTCTTGAGAGAGAGAGAAAAAAAAAATGAAAACTACCATTAGTAAACTCTATTTGCAAAAGTAAACATCGGAGGTAATAAAACTCAGAAACATTCAGTACATTATAGTTTCTCAACTCACTTTATTAATCCCATCAGTTCCTCACAGAAACTTTATTAATCTATACTCTACTTTATTATTATTAGATTATCACTTACATAGACATTAACATCACAGACTTGTTGCTCTTTATTGTGTCACACTTTGGAAGAATCAATAACACTCTAATAATTATTTAAACACAACTTAGTATCCACTTAAATATAATATAAACGTGAAAGAGAATGAAAGAAATATTTGGAGTACTGTGATGGTGTCAAGGGATTAGTACACTGTTGGTAAATCAGGAGCAAATGATTCCTCCAAACTATTCCAGGCAACAGGCCACCAATATTTTTTTTTTCATCTGGTCCTGTTCCCTGGCAATTTTTGGAGGAATCAAAGCACTCCAATGAAACAAAAGTATACTATCCCCTTAATTCCATATTCAAGAACATTTGTGGTGCATACGATGGCGTGGTACCGATACGACAGCTCCATAGACAAACAATAGAGCCATCGTACCAGTACCACACCATCGTATACACCACGGATGTTCTTGAATGCTGCCCAGACTCCCTCGGTAGCAAGTGTTGTTGCATGGTACAGTTTGGAGGCTCATGTAGGCTTCAAACACATCACAGACAACTTTTAAATACTACCTATATATACCTAATGATGAACACACACACACACACTTATATATAATTAGCATGTATGTGAAAGTAATAACAATAATAATTTCACACAAACTTATTGTATGTATGTATGTATTTGTATGTACAAGTAAGGTGTATGTAAAGAATATATTTATGTATAATGAAATAAATGCCTAGATTATATGATTAAAAAACAAAACAATAACAACAACAAGTACCATTGGCCACAAGAATTCGTACACACACTGCTGTTGTTGTTATCGAAGGTTTACAGCATATAGAAAATGTTACACTTCATAACTGTAATACAACATTATTATTATTAACTTTGTTGTTTTGTAATGTAAGACTATGTAACTGTAATACAACATCATTATTATTAATTTCGTTGTTTTGTAATGTAAGACTATGTAATTGTAATACAACACTATTATTAGGTTTGCTGTTTTGTAATGCCAGACTACGTAACTGCAATACAACATCATTATTAATAATTTCGTTGTTTTGTAATGTAAGACTATGTAACTGTAATACAACATTATTATTAAGTTTGTTGTGTTGTAATGTCAGACTATGTAACTACAATACAACATTATTATTATTATTAGGTTGGTTGTTGTTTTGCTAATCACTGAATCACTTGGTAGACCATTCATTGCAGTGCTTCCTCTGTAATGAATGACCTCTTATTACATTATAGCCTATGTAAGAATTCCTGTGACCAAGTGTACAATGGTGTGGTATAATTATTGCACATTATACATATTATGACTGTTTGTTGTGTACAGTACAGTCGGGTTCAGTAGTTCGTACCCACTCGTGTCGTATGCAGCAAAGGGTGTCTCATTATTATTATTATTTACTTAGGGTGGGATTAATTTACTTTAGGTGGGATTAACTAACTTGTAGTGGGATTAATTTTCTTTAGGTGGAATTAATTAACTTGTAGTGAGATTAATTTACGTATGTTGGGATTAATTTACTTTGGATGTGGGATTAATTTACTTAGGGTAAGATTAATTAACTTAGGGTAAGATTAATTAACTCTGGGTGGGATTAATTAACTCTGGGTGGGATTAATTAACTTGTAGTGGGATTAAATAACTTGTAGTGGGATTAATTAACTTGTAGTGGGATTAATTAACTTAGGATTAATTAGCTGGTACAGTTTCAGAAGACGGGGATTAATATATTACATTTTTAATTGATTTCAAAAGAGTGGGAAACAACTTCTGACCACAACTGTACACTACACATAATTATAATACATAGCTTATAATTATAGACTGTACTATACATAAATTACATAACTATAAACTATATGTAACTATTCTGATCTACATAATTATGGAAGTTAATATATACGGTATTTATATAGTTTTAATTTGATTACGTTGATTTATTACTATTGGTATTTATGTATTAAGACACTTTGTATATTGAAGGCACGAAAAGACTGTTGGTAGGTCAGTATCTCATTTCCTTTGACACACACATACACTCTCTCTCTCCCTTTACTTATTTTACTTTACACACACACACACACACACACTTACACTAACTTTACTTACTTTATACACACACACACTTACTGTACTTACTTTACTTTACACATACATACATACATACATAAAACCTCAAAATTGGTACACAAGACAGTCAGGTGATATCATTTCATAGTATAATAATAATAATAATAATAATAATAATAATAATAATAATAACAATAACAACAATAAAACACAATCATAATATCACCATCACGGGGTCTTGTATACATTAATAATAGTAATAGTAACAATAACAACACACAACATCATAACATCACTATCACGCTAACCAACACAACACCAACATCACCACTAACATCACACCACCACCCCCAATCCTACCACTACCACCATCACTACCACTATCACCACCATCATCATCTTCCTCAGAGCTATCACTACCACCAACACCACCACCACCACCACCGTTGTTCTTCTTGTTATTGTTGTTGTTGTGAGGGTTTGTGGTGTAGGTGGTATAAGTATTTCCCAGGGCTTGTATTGCATCATCACTACAAAGATTACGTGTGTCTACAAATCGTATTCTGTTCTCGGTGCCGTGGTGGATGGGGGACGTCTGGCGAATGTACTCAGTGTAGGCGTCTGTGTCCAGTAAACCTGTTGTTGTTGTTGGGAAGGAACGGAAGGGCAATTATTATTATTATGAGCCTGTTGTTGTTGTGGTGGTTGTGAAAAAAAGGGAGATTATTAGCCTGTTGTGGGGGGATGTTCTAAAGCTGTTGTAGTTGTTGTTGTTAAAAGAAGGGAGGGAAATTATAAGGCTATTGTTGTGAAACAGGAAAATATTATGCCTATTATCGTTGTTAGGAAAGAAAGGAGGGAAATTTTAAACCTATTATCGATGTTGTGAAAAAAGGGAGGGAGGGAAATGTGAGTTAATTTTCTTATAGTAATCTCTTATAGTTATGAATAGAATTAAGTACTGTAAACAAACACACATATATCTTACCTGTCAGATGATGGTTGACCTTCTTGTCCCTAATGACTGTGTATCCATCACCACCCAATGCTAAGAAGGAAGGCATTGCTATCCTGTACACCTCATCCTCCTCTATATCCCTCATCTCTGGTATCCTACACTTTTGACACCTGGCCTGTAGCCTCACCACACGCGAACCACGGTCAAGGTTAATGTCGTATACCACCTCGAAACCTGTATTAGGGAGAACAACACCGAATGGTTTATAAAATGTATATATACAGTATTCCACTATTTTTATATCGACTAAATATATCGTGATTTAAATGGATGAAGTTACTCATGAAAATATATTGTTCTGTAGTGGTTCCTGCCTCATAATAAACGTATGTATTTATTAATTTTCCTGAGGCCTCGAAACCTGTACAGTCACCGACAATAGCGACGCCCCTCTCTTTGACCCAAACGAAACCCACAGCCACTGCTTCAGTGTGGGGGAAGGAAGAAGGCGGTGGGTGAGAGGAGGCAGAAGGAGGAAGGCATTGTGTGAGAGGAGGCAGAGTTGGTTTTAGATCTGAAAATGATCATAGTATAGAAACAAAAGTTTGTGCTTTTGGTTCAGTGTACCTCAAGGCGAGGGGCGTCGCTATGGTTGGAGACTGTACCAACAACTTAATACCCACTAAATATATCATAATATAAATTAATGTAGTAATTCATCTTAATATATCGTTCTCTCTATTGGTTCCTGCATCATAGAAAATGTATTTATTTATTTACCTGAGGCCTCGAAACCCGTTCAAACACCGTACTACCCCCTTAATTGTTTCAACTATAAAATATATATTAATATAAAAGGATATAAGTTACTCATGAAAATATATCGTTCTCTCTAATAGTTCCTACCTCATAGAAAACATATACATTTATTTACCTGAGGCCTGGAAACTTGTACCAACATCGTATTAACCCAATAACATCAACTATAAAGTATATATTAATTTAAAAGGACATAGTTACCCATTTAAATATATAGTGCTCTCTAATTTAAAAGAATATAGTTACCCATTTATATATATCGTTTTCTCTAATTTAAAAGGATATAGTTACCCATTTAAATATATAGTTCTAATACATTTAAATTTATAGTTCTCTCTAATGTAAAAGGATATAGTTACCCATTTAAATATATAGTTCTAATACATTTAAATTTATAGTTCTCTCTAATTTAAAAGGATATAGTTACCCATTTAAATATATAGTTCTCTCTAATACATTTAAATATATAGTTCTCTCTAATGTAAAAGGATATAGTTACCCATCTAAATATATAGTTCTCTCTAATACATTTAAGTATATAGTTTTCTCTAATTTAAAAGGACATAGTTACCCATTTAAATATATAGTTCTCTCCAATACATTTACCTGAGACTTGTAGAAATCCTCCCTTGAGTTCAATTCCCTTGGGGTCGTAATCATAGACGGAGTGTTCAAACATCTCCTTCACGTGTTTCCCCTTCAGTTCCACAATGTCTATGGTGCCTTGGAAGGGAGCCATCGTCATCACGTCCTCCATAGTTATCGTTCCTGTGGGGTCGAGTAGTAGTTGTACAAGTTAGTATTAGTATTAAGGGGGAAGTTTTGTATTGGTAAATCTGGAGCAACTGAATCCTCCAAACTATTCCAAGCAACAGAACACTATTATTTATGCTCTTCTGGTCCTGTTTCCTAGCATACTTTGGAGGAATCAAGGCACTCCAATGTACCAAAAAAGAATTACCACCTTAAGGGGAGAGTATAGTTTTGGCATTTTTGGAGATAATTATTCATCTAAATTATTTCCAACAAAAGGGCACCATTATTTTAGTTAATCTGGTCCTACATGTTTCCTGGCATACTTTGGAGGAATCAACGCTCTCTAATGTACCAAAGGTATACTCTTCCCTTAAGGGGTTGGTAAATTTGGTGCAAGTGATTCCTCCAAATTATTCCAAGCAACAGACAGCTAGGACACCATTATTTTTTGTTAATCTAGTCCTGTTTCCCGGCATACTTTGGAGGAATCAAGGCACTCCAATGGTCTAAAAGTAGAGTATTGGTAAATTTGGAGCTAGTGATTCCTCCAAGCAACAACAGACTGGACAACATTATAAATTATATTTTGTTCTGTTTCACGACATACTTTGCAAGAATCAAGGCACTCCAAAATACCAAAATTAATAAATTAAATTGAGTACTTATTGAATTATAATATTGCTTGGGTTATCCCGTGTACCCTTGCTGCTGGCTTTATAATTATTATGATAAGAGAAGTTGATTAGTTACGCATCTTCCCGTTAGAGGTGCACCCGTCTATGTAAACAACAATAACAACAACAGCTAATCAATATAAATACATGCAATCACTACAATTATGCTTAGATCTTTTTGTATCGTATATCTAAGAATTATATAATATACCGGTACGAGAAGAAATATTAGTTATGCATCTCAACGTTAGAGGCGCGCTTGTCTATGTATACAATAATAATAACAACTCATTAAAGTAAACACCTTCCTTGAGTCTATACGTAAAGATTGATTAGTTATACATCTCACCGTTAGAGGTCCACCCGTCTATGTAAACAATAATAACAACAAAACATACAATCACCACAATACATATGCTTCTACTATCCCATATCGTAAGTACATTTATCAATTCTATATATATACACCAGAAATTAAATTAGTAATGCATCTCACCGTTAGAGGCGCGCTCGTCTATGGAAGCCCGGATACCCCCTCCGTTGAGTACTGCCAGGCTTGTATGGGCCCAGCGTAGATCGTCTGGGTATTTGGCATTCTGTATGGTAAAGGGGAAAGGGGGGGATTATTGTGATTGGTGGTAAATATTCAGTGGTTCTTAGGTTTGCACTTGAAATTCTACACACGAACACACATGATGCTGCTATTTATTTATCTTTCTATCTATCTATCTACTGCTGTTAAATATCACACACAGACACTCACACACATACCAACCATACGAACAACAACAACAACAAACACATACCAACCACACGAACAACAACAAAAACACACACACCAACAACAACAACAACACACACAAAAATAACAACACCCCACCACCCCACACAACAACAACCACACAACACACAACAATAACAACAACAACAACACTCACCACGTGGACGATAGCATCCGTGTTGAAGTTACCCAGATTACACTCCCGTTGTCTACACGAAAACCTGTCCCCGTCCAGAAACACGTAGGTCCTTCCTATGACGTTCTGTATGTGGGAGTCCAATTGGGCCTTCCACACGGCCAGCTCCTTCAGGATGTCGGGGTCTGTGGAAAGGGGAAAGATGGATATTTATCTGTCTGTATGTATGTTTGTTTATTTATCTATCTGTGTGTGTGTGTGTGTGTGTGTGTGTGTGTGTGTGTGTGTGTGTGTGTGTGTGTGTGTGTATCTATCTATCTGTCTGTTTGTCTGTCTGTCATCTATCTATCTGTATGTGTGTGTGTGTGTCTGTCTATCTATCTGTCTGTCTGTGGTTATGTATTTGTCTATCTGTCTGTCTGTTTCTCTTTCTTTGTGTGTCTGTCTCTGTCTATTTGTCTGTCTCTGTTTTATATCTATCTGTCTGTATGTCTGTCTATCTTTCTGTTTGTGTGTCTATGTATTTGTCTGTCTATCTATACAGGGTGTATCGCGACGTATATCATTAAATTACACCAGAGATATAAAATATAATTTTGAGTATATTTTGTTCTATAAGGTATGCTGTGTGTGATCTCAGTAAAGTACAATGAATACTGATAAAAACTATTTTAACTTGTGTTGTCAAATGGTGGTGAGCTTCGGAGGGAGTGGAAGCCTAATATTGTTTTCAGACCAAAGAGGCCTTATTTATTTCATTTTATCTTGATGGCAATATTTATGTGATGTTCCATAACGTACATTGAATCATATTTTCAATGCAGAGGGATAATACCAGACCTGTATAAAAAGAAAATCCGTGAAATGTAGGGATATGTTCAGGCTTGCAGGTTGCATTATGTCGGATGAGTTTACCTAACCTCCAAACGATAGTAATCATATTTCGTCGAATATTATTTATAGGGACCTACTATAATCCCTCTGCATTGAAAATATGATTCAATGTACGTTATGGAACATCACATAAATATTCCAATCATGATAAAACTTATTAAGAAGAAATAAATAAGGCCTCTTTGGTCTGAAAACAATATTAGGCTTCCACTCCTTCCGAAGCTCACCGCCATTTGACAACACAAGTTAAAATAGTTTTTATCAGTATCCATTGTACTTTACTGAGATCACACACAGCATACTTTATAGAACAGACAGACAGACAGACAGAGAGAGTGAGTCAGTCCAGAAGCCAAACCAACATACACGCCAAGCATAACAAGTATATTATATGCATTAAGTGAGCGAACTCGAGTTGAAAGGGACAAGTGTTTGGTGGTGTGGTTATGGTATGTGTGCAGTGTGTGTGTGTGTGTGTGTGTGTGTGTGTGTGTGACCTGAATGTGGAATGAGGAAGGGATGGGAATGCAGAGTGTGTGGGAAAGAGGAGGGAATAAAAATGAGGGTGGGGAATGAGGAAGGGATGGGAAGGGAGGAATGCAGAGTGTGGGAAAGAGGAGGGAAGGAATGGAGGGTAGGGAATAATAAGGGTGGGAAAGGAAAAGGGAGAGGAGGAGTGTAGAGTGTGGGAGGGGAGGGAATAATAAGGGTGGAAAGGGAAAGGAAGAATGTGGAAAAGGAGTAGAGGGGAGGGAAGGGAGGAATGGAGAGAAAAGGGAAGGGAGGGGT
>JAWQEG010008779.1:25000-26771 GCA_033782935.1 Petrolisthes cinctipes
CAACATCACTACCGACATCACCACTACTACCATCACCACCACTACTACCATCACCACCACTACTACCATCACCACCATTACTACCAACATCACGACCACTACTACCAACATTACTAACATCATCACCACTACTACCAACATCACTATCACCTGCACCAACAACATCACCACCACTGCTACCATCACCACCACCACTTCCATCACCACAAACACAGTAGATTTTGAAGGTCCTGGAGTTAACGTATAATTTATCTTCACAACAATAAGTGCTCTCTCTCTCTCTCTCTCTCTCTCTCTCTCTTCTCTCTCCTCTCTCTCTCTCTCTCTCTCTCTCTCTCTCTCTCTCTCTCAATTACATGCCTCTTCACCCCTGTCCCACGCCTACCCAAGCCTTTCCCCACGCCTCGTCATGACACACGCAAGCGGAAGAGAGTTTTTACGAGTGAGTGAGTGAATGAGTGAGTATAGTGTACATCCAAGCTATCATAAGTACCGTATGTCCTTTTTATCAGTCAAGTGTCTGTATTGGCGGAATATTTCATCATCCTTTGCTCTCATATTGTCATCTTCTCTGTCAACCCACTGCTATAATTTTCATGATAATAATTAAGTTCATTCTTTTTTTTGGGTCGAGGTAATTTTTTTTTTTTTTTTTTTTTTTTTTTTTTTAACGAACGAAATGAGGGGGAATTGTAGTATACTCCCAATTTTGTAAAAGGTGGTACATACGATGAAATATAAACACAGGTGTTATTGTTGTAAAAAAAAAAAAAAAATGGTGTTGGTGGTGGATGCATATAGGTTAGTAGGAGTTAAGAGTGAAAGTGTCAACACGGAAAGGTGGAGGAAATGTGACGAGAGAGAGAGAGAGAGAGAGAGAGGAGAGAGAGAGAGAGGAGAGAGAGAGAGAGAGAGAGAAAAATCAGCAGCATCCATGAAGTTAGTGACAGACTGACAAACACTTCTAATTTTACCTACAATATTAATGTGACCTCTTCCTTCATGTGACACAGTGATCTAGGTAGATATTGTACTGTGGTCAACCTCTCTCTCCCTCTCTCTCTCTCTCTCACACACACACACACACACACACACACCTTCAGCGTACAATCCAGGTTTCATCATCAGTAGAATCCAGACAAAAGCGAGTTGTGTGTGTGTGCTTTTTTTTTTTTTTTTAGATAATAATTAGGTCACAGACAGAAGACAGACAGACAGACACGCAGGCAGGCAGGCAGGTAGACATGTAGGTAGACACGTAGGTAAGTAGACAGGCAGGTAGTAGGTAGGTAAGCAAGTTGATTGGTTGATTAGATGATTATGTGAAGAGAGAGAGAGAGAGAGAGAGAGAGAGAGAGAGAGAGAGAGAGAGAGAGAGAGAGAGAGAGAGAGAGAGAGAGAGAGAGAGAGAGAGAGAGAGAGAGAGTGAGAGTGAGAGAGAGTGAGTGTGAGTGACCTAAGATTGCCTATTGTAGTGAGTGACAGATTGAGTTTATAAGAAGTCTAAGGTGAGGGCACTTTTAAAAACCTCTCACCCTAAAAGTAAATAGTGTGTGTGTGTGTGTGTGTTTGTGTGTAGGATGACGTGGTGTATAGTGGCTGTGTGTGTAAGGTTTTATGATGTGGTGTGGTGTGGTGTGGTGTAATGTAAGATGGTGTGTGATATGAATCTGGTGTAGTTGTGTAATGGTGTAATTTAGTGTGGTGCATGTGTATTATATAATGGTATGGTAAAGTGGATAAGTGTATAATATAGTGTTGTGTTAAGTCA
>JAWQEG010008780.1:0-20000 GCA_033782935.1 Petrolisthes cinctipes
TAAAACGTCCGCATCTATTAGTACTAGCAGATAGTCTATTTAATGGCCCAGTCTGGATATAATAGCAATAATTATAATAATAGTAGGTAGAACAATTCTTTTCCTGTCAAAATTTTAGTTTGTTTTTGGTAGATTTTGGTCAATTTGGGTGCTTCAAAAAACTTCAGATTGTAACAAAACATAGCCCATGAAATTCCCCATTTATTGGTACTAGCAGATAGTCTGTTTAATGGCCCAGTCTGATGATTTAGCAATAATTATACTAATAGTAGGTATAATAATTCTGTTTCGGTCAAAATTTTGGTTTGTTTTTGGATGTTTTTTGGTTGATTTGAATGCTGTAGACTAATTCTGATTATGTCAAAAGATAGCTAATAAAATTCCGCATCTATTGGTATTAGCAGATAGTCTCTTTAGTAGCCCAGTTAGCGGAAAATCGCACTAACGTTGACTCCATATTTTCCATCTCAAGGAACCTGTGTGTAAAATTGGCCATGTGTGGAGGCATTAAAAAAAAAAAAAAAAAAAAAATATTATTGTTATTATTATATGTATCTATCAATTATTATATCTTCTAATATATTTGTTAATTATTATTATTATTATTATTATTATTATTATGCATTTTATATTTATTACTCATTATTATTATTATTATTATTATTATATATTATTATTATTATTATTATTATTATATTATTATTATTATTATATTATTATGTATCCATCAATTTTATATCTTAATATATTTATTTATATATTATTATATATTCATTAATTATGATCAGTTAACTCTTTATATCACGACGATTTTACTATGCATATAAAACATATAAAATATATAAGGTTATGTTAGGTTAGGTTAGGTTGGGTTGGGTTGGGTTGGGTCGGGTTGGGTCGGGTCGGGTTAGGTAAGGTCTTCTTCTTCTTGTGCCCTTCTTGTGCCTACGAGATGAGTTGTGGACCAAATCCCTCCACCTGTTCGCGGTCGTGCGCCAAGGCCTGGGTCACCACGAATGTTTTCTTTGTCCACTCCTTGATGTTGTCACTCACTTCTTCCTCTGTCCTTCCCTTCTCCTTCTTCCCTCCACGGTCCCCTGGAGAACTGTTTTTGCAAGACCATCCGAACCTGGTCACGTGTCCATACCATCTCAGCTTCCTTTCCTTCACTATTGTCAAAAGGTCGTCATAAAGTCCAATGTGTTGGTGAATGGTGGTGCGTACTTGGTCATTGGAGGTATGGCTCAGGTATGAGATGCCAAGGATGGTATGATAGCACCTCATTTCCAGTGTCTGTATCCTTCGTTGAAGCTCCGCAGTGCACCGCGTCCAAGTCTCGCACGCGTAGAGGAATATAGAAAGTACTAGTGCACGCAGGAGTCTGACCTTGCACTTCACAGAGATGTTTTTGTCCTTCCATATGGGCTTCAATTTTGAGAGTGCGGTCAAGGTCTGAGCTGCTCTTGCCAATACTTCTGGTTTTGATCCTTGGTCACTGATGATCGCCACTAGATATTTAAATTGTTGTACCATCTGGAGATTTTGACCATGGACTGAATATATTTGTTGTTATAGAGCCATGTTCATTTGTCATAAGCTTTGTCTTTTCTTCACTAATTTCCATTCCAAACTTGGTGGAGGCTCTGTCCAGTTGATTAACCAATCTTGACAGTTCATTTTCTTCTCCGGCTATTCCATCAATGTCATCAGCAAATCTGAGATTTGTGATGGTTCTCCCTCCAATGTTGACTGTGCCCACATGGTCTTCTAGGGCGTTGCTCATGATTCTCTCCAGGAAGATGTTAAAGAGAGTTGGGGAAAGGAGGCACCCCTGTCAGACACCTACAGAAGTGTGAAACCATTCCCCGATAGAACCCTGGGCAAACACTGCACTGGACGCGTTTGCATACAGTTGTTGAATGGTGCGAGTTAGTTTTCTTTCCCATGTTAAATTTTTTCATGGTGGCCCACAATGCGTCATGCCAGACTCTATCAAACGCCTTTTTGAAATCTATGAAGACGTGGTAGAGCTCTCTCTGGTGTTGGAGGTGTTTTTCACAGAGTAAACGGAGGTTAAAGATTTGTTCAATAGTACTTCTGCCTTTTCGGAAGCCGGCCTGTTCTTCAGCTATGATGTTCTCGGCTTGAGGTTTCAATCTGTCTAGGATGATCCTGAGCATTACTTTGCTGGCATGGCTGATCAAGCTGATGGTGCGATAATTCTGGCAAAGTTGGAGATTGCCTTTCTTGGGAATTACAATGATCAGCGATTGCGTCCATGGATTTGGCCACTCTCCTGCCTGCCAGATCTTGTTGCAGATGATGGTAAGCATGTTTATCGTGGATTCTCCTCCATGTTTCAGTAGTTCTGATGGGATGTTGTCAACTCCTGCTGACTTACCGCTCCTCAGTGAGTCTACTGCGGCTACTACTTCGTCTCTTAGTATTGGGTAGGCGTCCTCATTGGTCGGTTTCTTCGACGTTTAGTAGGCTTGGATCTCCTCTGCTCTGATGGGTATACAGTTCTGAGCAGTATTCCGTCCATCTGCTCTGATGGTATACAGTTTTGAGCAGTATTCCGTCCATCTTTCTAAGATTTCCTTTTCTTCTGTTAAGCTGTTTCCACGTTTATCCTTGATACTGTTCACTTTTGCTTGTTTTTCTTTAGTTAAATCTTTCACTAGCTGAAATGCCTTCTTTGTGTTTGTTAAATGCAAGGTTCTCTTCAATATCTGTACATTGTTTCGTTATCCACCTCTGTTTTGCATATTTCATTTCTCTTCTAATATCCTTGTTGGTCTTCCTATACTCTGCCCTTCCGTCAGGGGTGTTCTTCTTTTTCTTCTGATTCCGTCTTTTGTCACATAGTTTCCAGTATAAAATCTGTGACCCATGGTTTTGATTTACGTTGGCTTTTTCCCAAGACCTCATCAGCTGTTTCTGTCATCACTGAATTAAAGTTGTTTGTGATGGCCTCAAGGTCTTCATCAAGTTGGAGTAGCGGTGCAAACTTACCGCCAACTGTCGCCTGGAATACTTCAGAGATTCTAGGATCTTTCAGTTTCTCCAGGTTGAATCTCAGCCGAGTGTTTTTGGGCTTGTTGACTTTCCTCTAAAGTTCAGCATTGTGTTGTTTGAATAAAATATGAACGAATAGATGAGATATGAGTTGTATATGGTATCTATGTTTCGAATGTGGATAAAGGGGCTTCATCGTAGTTTATGTGGTGAAGTCTGTCCTTTGAATTAGTCAGTTCCTGTTGAGCTGCACCAGAGTTAACACATTAATAAACTGCACCGTATACAGTGTGTTTCATAAGCCCGTCAGAACAGAACATGGCGCAGTGAGTAGCCACTTGAAGATGGAGAATCAAGTGGAACAACTGACGGCACTGCTGGTGCAGCAGGCTGAGATGGCCAGGCAAGCCCAGGAGGAATCTCGGCGCAGAGAGGTGCGCCTGAATGACGTCTTGGAGCAATTGATATCTCGTCAGGTGGGAAACCCCGGTCGTGAAGACAGTCAAGCCGGCGCAGTCGAGGCTACACCACAACATGTCAAGTTTTCACCAAGTGCAGCACTCACCCCACACCTGTCATCCTCCGCTTCTTTACGTGAGTTCGACGCTTGGAGACACAAGTTTAGAGGTTACGTGGCATTGACGAAGGTGACTTCCCTTCCACTCGTGCAACAAAAAGCAATTCTCACGTCTATGCTAGATGATGAGTGGACTCGTATGCTCCGTTATGTCGTCGACGTGGCTGACGGCGCCCAGTTGGAGGAGGTACTTGATGCCATGGAAGCACATCTCCGAGGACAACGCAACGTCATTGTGGATCGAGGGAGTTTTACTCAAGAGTGCAACAACAAGGTGAAGCCTTCGATGATTTTTTATGTGCCATAAAGGAAATGGTAAATTTTTGTGACTTTTGTGATCATTGTATTGATAATCGTTTGAGAGACCGCATTGTTGTCGGTATTCGTGACGAGGGAAGCACTGAAACGTATGCTCCAAGAAAAACATTTACAACTACAAAGTGCCATTGATATATGTCGTGCTTCAGAGAATGCAAATATGAGTAGGGCAGTGATTAGAGACCACGCTAGTCAGTCATTATGTAAAGTGTCTCGCTATAAGCATGAGAAAACGCCCCATCATAGTACGAAAGATAAAGTTTCTTTGTGCCATAGATGTGGGAGAAAGAGCCACAAAGAAAACAAATGTGTAAAGCTTTAGACAAAGACTGTTTGAACTGTGGAAAGAAAGGCCACTTTGCGGCAGTATGCTGGAACAATCCTCGAACCCCAAGTGTCACTAAACAGTTTCAGGCACGTGCCCCGGTATCAAAAGTAAGAGCTCGTGATGTTCATCAAATATTGGCGGGTGTGTACACAAACAAAGTGTCAGCTCGCCCGGCGCCAAAAGTGTTGATAAATGCCACTCACCCACGAGGTCGAGATGCCGTTGTGTGGACACCCGACTCGGGTGCAGAGGCTACGGTGATGGGCCTTGACGTGGCAAAATCCCTTGGTATCCCTCAGACTCTTTTAGAAGCCCCTAGCTGTGGTGTACTCTTCGCTGCGGGTGACTATCCCCTCACATGTCTTGGATCGTTCACGTCGCAGCTGGAATTGGGGTGACAGGAGTACCAGTACGGTGGTTACCGTCATCAAGGAGGTAACGGGAGCACTATTGAGCTGGTATGATTCTGTTGCTTTGGGTATTCTGCCATCCGATTTTCCTGCACAAATCAAGTCTAATAAGGAAAGTAAAGCAACGGAATCATTGCCTGCTTCGCCTCCCATAGTGTTACCACGTTGGCCACACAACCATGACCCCACCGAAGCCGAGCGAGAAGAACATGTCAAGACAATAATTAAGGCTTTCCAAGAGTATTCGACACTTCACATACACTGAGAGAGATGGATGGGGGCCCCATGCGCATAGAACTGACAGATGATGCTGTCCCATTTGCAGTTACTGCTTCACGTACTATCCCTTACAGCTGGCGTGATGACATAAGAGCCCAGATTGATGAACTTCTAGCTAAGGATATTATCGCCAAGGTTGACTATCCTACAGTTTGGTGTCACCCGATTGTCCCGTTAGCCAAGAAAACATCAGGGGTAAGGCTTTGTGTGGATCTCACTCGCCTCAATCGTTACGTGAAGAGGGCCAACATACCCTGTGCAATCTCCTCATGATGTGGTGGCAAGGATAGAGGGTCAGAAGCGTTCTGGTTCACTACTATGGACGCCAAAATGGGCTATTTTCAAGTTAAAATAGCAGAGGAGGATCAAGACCTTACATGCTTCATAACACCCTGGGGCCGTTACAAATTTAAGCGTGCTCCCATGGGACTCGTCTCGTCGGGAGACGAGTATAATCGACGTGGTGATCAGGTATTAGGGGATATTCCTCGAACTATGAAGGTGGGTTGACGACATACTTGCATACGATACACGCTACAAAGATCACCTTTCTCATGTAATCACCATCATACAACGTTGTGACAAGCATGGCATTACTTTAAAATGCAGAACAAATTCAGTTTTGCTAAGAACGATGTGGTATATTGTGGCTACAATATAACTCCTCAAGGTTATACTGCAGACTCCAGAAAGGTCAGTGCGATAGCTGATTTTCCCAGACCACAGAACCTGACTGACTTACGGTCATTCATGGGATTGGCTAATCAATTGGGTAATTTTTCCCCAGCAATAGCCGATGCTGCACAGCCTTTAAGAGATCTGCTTAAGCCCAAGAATGTATGGCTATGGACGACACAACATGAGGAAGCCTTCAGGAAGGTCAAAGAATGTTTGGTATCTCCCCCTGTCCTTGCATTTTACGACCCGACACTGCCAACCATGTTGCAGACGGACGCATCGAAAAGGAATGGGCTTCGGTTTCGTCTTGCTACAGAGACCACGGCGAGATATGGAAATTGGTACAATGTGGTTCACGTTTTCTAGCGGATACGGAGTCAAGATACGCCGTCGTAGAACTGGAACTAGCAGCAGTGTGTTGGGCAGTTAAAAAGTGTAAGGTTTATCTCGCAGGCCTTCCTCATTTTGATGTTATTGTTGATCATCGCCCTCTAGTCCCGATTTTAAACTCTAAACTACTTAGTGAAATAGAAAATCCTCGTCTACAACGATTCAAAGAGGAAACTGGCAAGCTATTCATACACAGCATGCTGGCAAAAGGGGTCTTCCCATTTTGCACCTGATGCCCTCTCACGTTCACCAGTGGAGGATTGTGCAGATGGTGAATCAGGCAGTGACAACGAGGTGGACACTCAAGATCCCCTCCACACTGTCGTGTCAGCTGCCTTAACGCTGTCTGTGAGGATGGCACCCGTCTGGCACCCCTCAAGGACCAAACGCTGGAAAAGATTCGAGCTGCGTCTGAGAAAGATCTGGAATATCAGGCCTTGAAGGAGAGGATTGTCAGCGGCTTCCCTGAACACCGTCATGATCTGGAACCTGAGCTACGACCATTCTGGGGTGTTCGCAGTTTAACTCTCGGTGGACGAAGAATTTATTGTGTACGGTCCAAGATTAATTATTCCCCACAGTCTCCGAAGGGAAACTCTGTCTCGCTTACATGAGTCTCACCAAGGTATCGATCGGACTAAACGGCGAGCCCGCCAGACTGTATACTGGCCAGGAATAGACAGGGATATAGAAAATATTGTCTCGAGTTGTCAACAGTGTCGCCCTTTACTCCCCAAGCAACAAAACGAACCATTGTGGCAGGACGATGACCCACCAATAAGAGTTTTCCAGTCAACTTCTGCAGATTATTTTCATGTTGCTGGCCGCACCTACTTGGTATACGTGGACCGTATGTCAGGCTGGCCGTATGTGTCATCCTGCCCCACGACATGCTTCAGCAGCTCATCTTATCACTGCTATTAAGGTCTATATTTACAGATACAGGTGTGCCCGTGCTTATGAGGACTGATGTGGACCGCAGTTCACTTCATCCAAGTTACGTCGCTTCCTGACTCGATGGGGGGTGGAACATAGGGTAACTTCCCCATACAATCCTCGGTCTAACGGTCACGCAGAGGGCTGCAGTCAAAACCGTCAAGAAGTTAATCGTGACGTCAACTAAAAGAGGACAGTTAGACGAGGATGAGTTTGCCCGTGGATTGTTGGAACTCAGGAACGCCCCTCGTGCTGATGGACGGTCACCATCACAAGTACTGTTCGGTCATCCATCTGAGGTCAGCTGTGCCCGCACATCATCGTTCGTTCGCTCCCGAATGGCAACGAGCGGCAGACGACTGTGACATAACTGCTGAGCATATAAAAGTAAAGGCGAAGGAACGATATGACACTACGGCTAGACAGCTTCCCAGGTTACACCTCGGCTCGTATGTAGATGTACAGGACCACGCAAGCGGACGATGGGATCGTGTTGGTGTTATCGTGGGTATTGGTTTCCCGACGTGACTACTTAATCAAGATGGGCAGTGACGCATTATGTGGAGGAATAGGAAGTTTCTCCGGCCCCATCATCCTATGTTATCGGAGACCATTCCTCGACATAAAGCCACACCAGAGGAACGAGAACATGGTAGTCCGGTTGATCCAGCACCCGCCTCACCCAACAACAACGGACTTGGGAGAAAAGCGAGCAGCCAACCTTCCCCACCGAAGTCATCGCCAGCGACGTGCACCTCAACGCCTGGAGATGCAGTGGAGGACCAAGACTTACGATAATAAATAAGACATCATGTAACTTTGTAATACTCTAATGTCTTGGGGGAGGTGTGGTGTTTGAATAAAATATGAAACGAATAGATGAGATATGAGTTGTATATGTATCTATGTTTCGAATGTGGATAAAGGGGCTTCATCGTAGTTTATGTGGTGAAGTCTGTCCTTTGAATTAGTCAGTTCCTGTGTGAGCTGCACCAGAGTTAACACATTAATAAACTGCACCGTATACACTGTGTTTTCATAAGCCCGTCAGAACAGAACAAGCATGACAAGGTAAGGTAAGGTAAGGTAGGGTTGGGTTGAGTTGGGTTGGGTTGGGTAAGTGTAAGGTAAGGTAAGGTAAGGTAGGGTTGGGTTGGGTCGGTGGTCGGTCGGGTCGGGTCGGGTCGGGTTGGGTTGGGTCGGGTTGGGTTAGGTAGGGTTGGGTTAGGTAAGGTTGGGTTGGGTTGGTTTGGGTTAGATTAGGTTGGGTTGGGTTGGGTTAGGTTAGGTTGGGTTGGGTTGGGTTAGGTTGGGTTGGGTTGGGTTGGGTTGGGTTAGATTAGGTTGGGTTGGGTTGGGTTATGTTAATATTATTATTATTATTATTATTATTATTATTATTATTATTATTATTATTATCACACAAACACACACACTCTCTCCCTCTCTCTCTCTCTCTCTCTCTCTCTCTCTCTCTCTCTCTCTCTCTCATACACACATTATTATTATTATTATTACTATTATTATTATTATTATTATTAAACCTATCTCTATCTCTCTCTCTCTCTCGTTCCAGCACCCAACTGGAACACACAGCCCTGGAAACAACCCCCCCCACCCCCCACCACCCCCAACCCCCCCCTCGTTCCAGACCCCCCTTCCAGACCCCCAGAGAGATTTGAGTTACATTTTCCAGGACCATCTGAATACTGGAACCAAACTCCTTCCAGTTTCCAGAGGTATTACTTCATTCCCAGGAGGTAAGAGAGAGAGAGAGAGAGAGAGAGAGAGAGAGAGAGAGAGAGAGGAGAAGAGAGAGAGAGAGAGAAGAATATAATGATTGAGAGAGAGAGAGAGAGAGAGAGAGTATATGTGTGAAAGAGAGAGAGAAATAGAGAGAGAGAGAGGAGAGAGAGAGAGAGAGAGAGAGAGAGAGAGATAGAGAGAGAGAGAGAGTGTGTGTGAAAGAGAAAAAGAGAGAGATAGATAGAGAGAAAGAAATATATATATATATATATATATATATATATATATATATATATATATATATATATATATATATATATATATATATATATATATATATATATAATATATATATATATATATATATATATATATATATAGAGAGAGAGGAGAGAGAGAGAGAGAGAGAGAGAGAATTGAGTTACATTTTCCAGGACCATCTGAATACTGGAACCAAACTCCTTCCAGTTTCCAGAGGTTATTACTTCATTCCAGGAGGTGAGAGGCTGTGAGTGTGTGTGTGTGTGTGAGAGAGAGAAAGAGATAGAGAGAGTGTATGTGTATGTGTGTATGTATAACCTCCCTCTCTATCTATCTATCTCTATCTATGTATGTATATATAATGTATGTATAACCTATGTATATATGTATAATCTGTATATATGTATTTTGCAGGTAAAGGTCAAAGGTTACCACTGCCACTCTGTATATCAGGTCAACACAAGTCAGTCTTCCATGACCTGTTCTGCAGTATTGCCAACTCACCCCTGCAGAGTCTGACCTTCCTTTACCCGTTCGCTCTACCTGTCCGTCGGTGACCTCGTTTGCCTCGGCGACTGTGTCAGGAGGTCGAAGCATTTGACCCGACTCAAACTACCAAATCTGAAAAGTGTTGAGTGAATTTTGGGCATTTTAGAAATAATTTGAGATAGTTAGAGTAAATTCCTGATAGCCAAAATTTCCGCCATAAAATTCTGTATATTGTCCTAAAATTTGAGTGAGATAGCTCTAGAAATTGAGTGAGATAGAGAGAGTTAGAGTCAGGAGGTCGAAGCATTTGACCCGACTCAAGCTACCGAATTTGAAAAGTGTGAGTTCATTTGGGTGTTTTTAAAGTATTTTTAGGCATCTTAGGGAAAATTCGAGATAGCTAAAATTTCTGCCATAAAATTCTGTACATTGTGCTAAAATTTGAGAGAGATAGCTTAAAATTGAGTGAGATAGAGAGAGTTTAAAGTGAGATAGAGAGATAGATTCAACCTTTTCAATCTTAAAAAAGAGTGTGTATTTGGGCATTTTAGAGGTAATTAGAGATAGTTAGAGAAAATTTGAGATAGCCAAAATTTTCTCCATAAAATTCTGTACATTGTGCTAAATTTGAGAGAGATTGCTTTAAAATTGAGTGAGATAGAGAGAGTTAAAGAGAGAGATTCAAACTTGTGAATGTTAACCCCTCCGGGACAGGCCAAGAATGGAAATACGCTCTGTGGTTCTGGGCGCAATACTAACTTTTACCCTGCCTGTCCGGGTATTTCCCGGAAAATCACTCTACTTCTCTTACTCCCTACGTCTAAACTACAATACTGAACAACTTAAATTTGATTGTGTACTCACCATCAACTCCTCCTCTTTCCATTAAAACCAACCCCAGCTCTCTAGGACACTCCATTTGCCGAGAAATCAAGTGAGGAATGGAGGTCACTTTTCCCGTGAGAGCGAGGCTGCGTTTGCTTTGTGAGCGTGGCTGTGACTCAATCATAGCTGGTTGCACCCGCGGAGTGGAGGTTACAAGAGAGGGTGCGCCCGGCAGCGCGGGTAGGATACACCGAATCGAACGAGCCCGTATTTTCTTCACTACGCCCAGCCATTGTCACGGTCAAGCACTCACTGATTGAATGTGGGGATGAAAAGGTCTGGTGGTGAAGTATCGCCAGATCAAAAAAAAATCCCGACAAAATTTGGCGTTTTTCCCCATAAATTAACCAAAAAGCGGATTTCCCGCTGCCCGGACTCTGTCGACAGAGCGGGATTTCCCGCTGCCCCGGCCTCTGTCGACCGAGCGGGAAATCCCGCTGCCCGGACTCTGGGGGGTTAAATATGCGAGATATTTCTGTTTTAGAGATAATTAGAGATAGAAAAAATTCTGTGATAGCCAAAAATTCCGCTATAAAATTTTGTATATTGTGATAAAATTTGAGAGATAGCTCTAAAATTGAGTGAGATAGAGAGAGTTTAAAGTGATAGATTCAACCTTTTCAATCTAAAAAATGTGTGTTATTTTGGGCATTTTAGAGATAATTAGAGATAGTTAGAGAAAATTTGAGATAGCCAAATTTTTCTCTATAAAATTTTGTATATTGTCCTAAAATTTGAGAGAGATAGCTTTAAAATTGAGTGAGATAAAGAGAGTTAAAGTGATATAGAGATATTATTATTATTATTATTATTATTATGTCTCTCTCTCACACTAATTAAAAAAAAAAAAAAAAAATCTCTCTCTCTCTCTCTCCTCTTCTCTCTCTCTCTCCTCTTCTCTCTCTCTCTCATCTCTCTCTCTCTCTCTCTCTCTCTCTCTCTCTCCTCTCTCTCTCTCTCTTCTCTCTCTCTCTCTCTCTCTCTCTCACACTAATTAAATATAAAAAAAATTCTCCTCTCTCTCTCTCTCTCTCTCTCTCTCTCTCTCTCTCTCTCTCTCTCTCTAAATAAATAAAGAACACTAATTCTCTCACACCTCTCTCATTCCACTCTCACTATTTGAAGACTCTCTCGAGACAACCACCTTGCCATCGGTGAGAGAGCTTGTGTGATCTGTTTGAATTTTGCTAGCTATGCTGGGGGACATTCAGTCCAGTTGAGGTTACCCGTGCCAGAAAGGTAGCGTTATTAGGATTCTGACTAAGAGTTGTCAATCTTCATGTTAATATTAAGTTTCACAACTGCTCTTCAACTGTCCTAACAAAACAAAAAAAAAAAAAAAAAAAATCTTCATCACTTTCGATATAAGTTTTTATTGTTAAGGACCTCACCAGCTACCTTATGCCGTGTGAGAAGGGAGGCTTTGGAACCTCCTAAAACAACGCCCTTTTAACGCTCACAGGTTTCGAAAGGGCTGAGATTGAAGGGATCTCAGGCGTGTGGGGTACGAGTAATGGAGATGCCTCATGGACCCCCGTAGGTATTCTCTTAGATTAATAAGCCTGACCAGCTCCCTGTGACCGTTCTTAGGTGCCTAAAGGCTCGACTGCTCTTTAGTGAGAGAGCTTTTGTGCCTCGCTGGCTGCCAGGCCAGTAAAAGATCTCGGATTAAGTCGTGGACATTTAGTTTTACTATTGCTTTAAGTTTGGCCGCGGATGGAGGATTAGTAGGGATTAGTAGGATGACGGTTACACTTCAAGCACCCCTGTCGAAAAATCAGAGTCCCATTTGCTTAGGACTCTTGTGCTGCTCAGTTGGGAGCTGCGGCAGACGATTGGGGGCCGTCCGGCCCAGGGGAGACCTTTAGGGTTGGTGTGCTTGGCTCATAAGGTTTCTGTTGGCCGAACGACCGAAAACCTCTGGAAGTAGGCGGATGAGACTTATGCGAAACCAAATCACATTACCCTTTCTTTTGTATTATTGGTCTTAAATTGAATTAGAGCGAGATGACTGGTCCATCAGCAAGAAAATTTACATGTACTACATGCAAGGTGTACCGCTGGTGTGAGGACATCAGCGGGAGGAGTGCGAGCGACCTAGACTCCTCGAGTGTCTGCGACTTTTGCAAACTCGAGGAGAGGTTGATGAAGCACATCTCACTGCTCACGAAGGAGAACAACTCCCTAAAGGAGGAAGTTCTCCGGATGGACTCCCAGAGGTGTGACTGCCATGTGAGAGACAAGGCAGTCCAAGGAGCTTCTTCACCGGAGAGCTCCACCACGGCGGTAAAGACCAAGAAGAAGAAGAACAAGAAGAAGAAGAAGAAGAAGATGAACAACAAGAAGAAGAACAACAACAATGAAGAGGGAAAAGAGACTACAGAAGGAAAAGAGACTGCAGAAAAGTGTGATGGAAAAGAGGAGGGGAATATGGAGAAGGGAGAAAACCCCAAGAAGACAGTTGAGGAGGGATTAGAGGAAAGTGAGGAATCACATAAGAAGGAAAAGAAAATGAAGAAGGAAAAGAAGACGAAGAAGAAGCAACCTGGAGGAAGTGACGAGCCCGGCAGGAATTCAAAACACTCTCGGGTTCCTCACAAGGCATCTCGTGCTCCTACCAAGGAGAGGCCTGTGGATATACACATTGTAGGTGATTCCCAGGCACGAGGGCTGCAACCCCTAATGGCAGATCGCCTTCACACTTCTGTGAAGGTGAATTGTTTGCCAGGTTGTGGCAATGCTGACCTCCGAAAGGAAGCTGAGAGGATCCAAACGTCCAGATCTGCTGTCATTGCACTCATGGTGAGTGGTAATGACATCTACCTGAGAAATGGTAGAGTAGGCATGACCGAAGGAGTCCTCTCGGATGTGCTCGGTGCAGTAGATGACTGTGGGTTAAAAACCCGCAGAAGGGTAGTTGTTGGCATGCTCCCAAGGAGAGGCCCTTTAGGGACTGCTCTGTCAAAGAACATTGCAGTAAATCAGCGCCTTGCTGATTTGTGTACTGCCGAGGGGGTGTTCTTTGTGGACCCCTACACCTCACTCTTTGGTAGAGACGACCTCTACCAGAGGGATGGCACACATCTCTCACTAAAGGGGAAAGAAGTGCTTTCCAAATTAATGGAAGACGCCGTCCGACGATGTCTCAGGAGCAGTCGACCGAGCGTGGAGGAGAGCCCTCGTCGCTATGCTAGAGTGACCCCAGAGAAGACATTCGCTGAGATCCTGAAGAAGGATATCCCCAGCACTACCAAGACAATGACCAAACCGGGAAACGGAAGAGTATAGGGAGCCCTGCAGTTGGGGGTTCCCTGAAGGTTCTATTGTTCAACACCAGGTCCATCCGAAACAAGTTTTTGGAACTGCGGGCCCTTGTTGCGACAGAGGAACCCGAGATGGTGGCCATAACGGAGTCATGGTTGAGAACCTCAGACAGAGATCTTGAAGGGGAATTCGTGATTCCAGGCTACCAACTCTTCCACAAAGATAGAGAGGACAGAGGGGGTGGTGGTGTGCTGTTGTATGTAAAGAACTCCATCAAATCGATGACCTGCAACATCACATCAAACCATGAGCTCCTTGGAGTTGACCTAGAAATAGGCACTGCAAAATACAGAACCCTGCTGCTTTATAGACCCCCTGGACAACTCAATGAGATGGACAGGGACCTATACCAGTTGCTGGGTGAACTAGTGGACGGCAGGGTGTGCATCCTTATGGGGGACTTCAACACACATGTTGACTGGGAAACCAGAGAGCCCTCTGCCGAGAACACACCACTCTTGGAGTTTGTAAATGATGAATTCCTCACTCAATGGGTAAGGGAGCCAACAAGAGGTGCTAACATACTCGACTTGGTCCTCACCTCCTAGGATGACATCATTCAAGACCTCTCTGTAAACGAAGAAATAGGTGGAAGTGACCACAAGCTTATAAGATTTTCAGTTAAGGTCCCTAATATGGAGACCGTGACCCCGGTGCATAGAAAATTAGACATGGGGAGAGCGAACTTTGCAGGTCTTCGTGAAGGCGTTGCTGAAATGGAACTAGAGGAGGGAGAGAGTGCTGATGATCTGTGGAGGTCATTCTTGTCTTCCTTCATGGAACTTCAGTCGCGCTTTATTCCTCTGAAGGGAACAGGTCAGAAGTTCATTCAACCGAAGTGGTTTAATCGGGAAATCCGTAACCTACTAAGGGAGAGGAGAACTGCGTATCGTCGAGCGAAGGCATCTGGGGACTTTGACAGTCATAGAAGACTGAATCGAAATGTGAAGTCCAAAATAAGAGCGGCTAAGCGTGCTGAGGAGGTCCGTGTGGCTAGATTCTGCAAAGAGAACCCCAAGGAGTTTTTCAGTTATGTGAATGGCCGTAAACCAATCCGACACAGGATCGGTCCCTTGGTGAATGAGGATGGAGCATTAATGCACTCTGATGCAGAAAATGCTAACCTCTTAAATGAGTACTTCTCTTCAGTGTTCTCTGAGGAGAGTGGTCCCATTCCCGAACCTTTGGACTCCTTCAGTGAGAAGTTGGAGTCAATGGTCTTCACCCAAGAAGAAATCGAGAGAAAAATAATCGAATTAAAAGCAAACAAGTCCCCCTGTCCGGATGGGTTCTTACCTAGAGTGTTGAAAGAAGTGCATGGTGAAGTATCACGACACCTGTGCATGGTCTTCAACAGGGTATTCCAGACTGGATGCGTTCCTAGAGACTGGCCTGAGGCAGAGGTGACTCCTATCTTCAAGAAGGGAGATGCTAGCCAACCGTCAAACTACAGACCCATCAGTTTAACCTCGATAGTCTGTAAACTCATGGAGAGCATCATGGTGGACAAAATAACAGCACACTTAGAATCAAATTTGCTACTGAGGGGTTCCCAGCATGGGTTCCGGCAGCACCGGTCATGCCTCACAAATCTGGTGGAATTCTTCCATTTTGTTTTCAGTGAGCATGATCGAGATAAAGCGGTTGATGTTGTCTACTTAGACTTTCAGAAAGCCTTTGATAAGGTACCCCACCGCCGCCTCCTTCGGAAAGTGCGTGCACTGGGCATAGACGGAAATATGGCAAATTGGATAGAGAACTGGCTAAGTGACAGACGGCAGCGGGTGGTAGTGAATGGACAGGCTTCAGAGTGGGTGCCCGTTACTAGCGGTGTTCCCCAAGGTTCTGTTCTGGGACCACTACTGTTTATCATCTATGTTAATGACGTGGATGGTGACATGGTTGCCAAGATTTCCAAATTCGCCGATGATACTAAGCTTGGTATGAATGTCGCGAAAGAAGGAAATACTACCCGCTTACAAGAAGATCTTAGGAAGATCGGGGAGTGGTCTGACACGTGGCAAATGCCATTTAACGTGAACAAATGCAAAGTTATGCATATAGGCCACAGAAACCCCCGAACAGAGTATAACCTTAAGGGCAATGCTCTCGTAAGCACTGATACTGAGAAAGACTTGGGTGTAACTATCACCAGCGACCTCAAGTTCTCAAAGCAGTGTATTGAGGCAGAGAAGAAAGCCCAAAGGATGTTAGGGTACATAAAGCGACAGTTTGGATACCGGAACAAGGAGATAGTACTTTGTCTGTACAATTCCCTTGTCCGACCGCACCTGGAGTATGCAGTCCAGTTTTGGAGTCCTTCTTACCGAAAGGATATCGCTAGATTGGAACGAGTGCAAGCCAGGGCAACCAAACTTATACCCTCTCTTAGACACAAGAGCTATAAAGATCGGTTGGTAGAACTCGACCTGTTCTCTTTGGAAACCCGGAGACTGCGTGGTCAGCTTATCGAAGTGTTTAAAATACTACGAGGCTTTGACAATGTAGACTACAGGGACATTTTCCAACTCAGTGAGGGCACAACCAGGAATCATGGCTACAAACTTGAACTGAAGCGATACAACCGTGATCTGTGTGGTAAATTCTTTACATACAGCATCTGCGGTACTTGGAACGCGCTTACTGCTGATGTAGTCAACAGCAACTCTGTAGATCAGTTCAAGTCCAGATTAGACAAAGCCATAAACCACCATCTAGGTGTTTAAGCCGTTGTGCGAGTGTTCCTTGATGGTTTCACATGACACATTCGAGGACGGTCGCCTACTTGCGCAACTAAACCCACAGGTACCCTCTTTGTATGGATCGTAAGGTCCCCTAGGGTACTTCTTTTCCTTGTAACTCCTTGTAACTCTCACACACTCTCACACGCCTCTCACTCCTCTCACACACACACTATCTATCTATCCAAAAAATACATATATTCTCTCTCACACTTCTCCCAGGCCTCTCACTCCACTCTCACTATTTGAAGACTCTCTCACACACTCTCACTCACTCTCACACCTCTCATACACTCTCACACCTACTCTCACACCTCTCACACACTAAATAAACCCTATATTCTCTCTCTCTCTCTCTCTCTCTCTCTCTCTCTCTCTCTCTCTCTCTCTCTCTCTCTCTCTCACTTACATTAACTCTCTCACACACACTCTCACACTCACACTCACTCACTCACTCTCACACCTCTCACACACTAAATAAACCCTATATTCTCTCTCTCTCTCTCTCTCTCTCTCTCTCTCTCTCTCTCTCTCTCTCTCTTACATTAACTCTCTTTAAAGCTCTCTCACACCACTCACACTTACTCTCACACCTCTTACACACTAAATAAACCCTATATTCTCTCTCTCTCTCTCTCTCTCTCTCTCTCTCTCTCACACACCACTCTCTCACACCACTCCCACACCACTCTCACACTATCCATCTATTAAAAAACCCCATATATTCTCCTCTCTATTACATTAACTCTCTCACACCACTCACACACCACTCTCACACATTCTCACTCACTCTCACACTCACACTCTCACTCTCACATATTCTCACTCACTCTCGCTCACTCTCACACTCTCTCACATTCAATAAAACCCATATATTCTCTCTCTCTGGCCGATTCAAACGCTTCGAAATGATTCACTCTCTCACACCTCTCTCACTCCACTCTCACTATTGGAAGACTCTCACACACATTCTCATACACTATTACATGCCTCTCACACTCTCACTCCCTCTCACACTCACTCTCACACTAATTATCTATCCAAAAAAACCCAAATTCTCTCTCTCACTCAAACAAAATTTCCAAAAAAACACCAATTCTCTCTCTCTTTCCTCTCACACTTCTCCCACGCCTCTCACACCTCTCCCAGCCCACTCTCACATACTCTCACACCCTCTCACCACAGATAGAGTCCTACATGCCCATCCTGATGGCCGTGGGAGGCTCCAACGCGATTCAAACGCTTCGAAATTATTCACTCTCTCTCACACCTCTCTCACTCCACTCTCACTATTGGAAGACTCTCTCACACATTCTCATACACTATTACATGCCTCACACACTCTCACACTCTCTCACTCACTCTCACACTAACTATCTATCCAAAAAGAAACAAATTCTCTCTCTCACTCAAACTAAATTTCCAAAAAACCACTAATTCTCTCTCTCGTTCCTCTCACACTTCTCCCACGCCTCTCACACCTCTCCCAGCCCACTCTCACTCACTCCTACACCCTCTCACTACAGATAGAGTCCCACATGACCATTCTCACTCACTCTCATACACTCTCACACTATCTATCTATCCAAAAAAAACATTTATTCTCCTCTCTCTTACATTAACTCTCTCACACCACTCACACACCACTCTCACTCACTCTCATACACTCTCACACTATCACTCTCTCTCACACCTCTCTCACTCCACTCTCACTATTGGAAGACTCTCTCACGCACACTTACTCACTCTCCCAGCCCACTCTCACACACTCTCACTCCCTCTCACCACAGATAGAGTCCTACATGCCCATTCTTACTCACTCTCACACACTCTCACACTATCTATCTATCCAAAAAAAACATTTATTCTCCTCTCTCTTACATTAACTCTCTCACACTTCTCCCACGCCTCTCCCAGTCCACTCTCACTCACTCTCACCCACTCTCACTCCCTCTCACTACAGATAGAGTCCTACATGCCCATTCTCATTCACTCTTACACTCTCTTCCATTCAATAAAACCCATATATTCTCTCTCACACCTCTCCCAGACCTCTCAGACTCCTCCCAGCCCACTCTCACTCACTCTCACTCCCTCTTACTACAGATAGAGTCCTACATGCCCATTCTTACTCTCACTCTCTCACTATACAAAAACACATTCTCTCTCTCACTCTCTCACGCCTCTCACACTTCTCCCACACCTCTCCCAGCCCACTTTCACTCACTCTCACATACTCTCACACCCTCTCACTACAGATAGAGTCCTACATGCCCATCCTGCTGGCCGTGGGAGGCTCCAACGCGATTCAAACGCTTCGAAATGATTCACTCTCTCTCACACCTCTCTCATTCCACTCTCACTATTTGAAACCTCTCTCATTCACTCTCACTCACTCTCCCAGGCCTCTCACACACTCTCACTCCCTCTCACACTCACTCTCACATTAATTATCTATTCAAAAAACCCCAAATTCTCTCTCTCACTCAAACTAAATTTCCAAAAAACCACTAATTCTTTCTCTCTTTCCTCTCCCACGCCTCTCACACTTCTCCCAGCCTACTCTCACTCACTCTCACACACTCTCACTACAGATAGAGTCCCACATGACCATTCTCACTCACTCTCATACACTCTCACACTATCTATCTATAAAAAAAACATTTATTCTCCTCTCTCTTACATTAACTCTCTCACACTTCTTCCATGCCTCTCACACCTCTCCCAACCCACTCTCACATACTCTCACTCCCTCTCACTACAGATAGAGTCCTACATGCCCATTCTGCTGGCCGTGGGAGGCTCCAACGCGATTCAAACGCTTCAAATCGACTCCAACACTGTCTCACACCTCTCTCACTCCACTCTCACTATTTGAAGACTCTCTCACTCATTCTCATACACTCTTACATGCCTCTCACACTCTCTCACTCTCTCACTCACTCTCACACTAACTATCTATCCAAAAAAAAACAAATTCTCTCTCTCACTCAAACTAAATTTCCAAAAAACCAATAATTCTTTCTCTCTTTCCTCTCCCACGCCTCTCACACTTCTCCCAGCCCACTCTCACTCACTCCCACACCCTCTCACTACAGATAGAGTCCCACATGACCATTCTCACACATTCTCACTCACTCTCACACTATCCATCTATTAAAAAAACCCATATATTCTCCTCTCTCTTACATTAACTCTCTATAAAGCTCTCTCACACCTCTCTCACACCACTCTCACTCACTCTCACACTATCACTCTCTCTCACATCTCTCTCACTCCACTCTCACTATTGGAAGACTCTCTCACACACTGTTACTCACTCTTACAGGCCTCTCACACACTCTCACACTCTCACACTCACTCTCACACTAATTATCTATCCAAAAAACCCCAAATTCTCTCTCACTCAAACTAAATTTCCGAAAAACTACTAATTCTCTCTCTCTTTCCTCTCACACCTCTCCCACGCCTCTCCCACGCCACTCACACCACTCTCACTCACTCTTACTCCTTCTCACTACAGATTGAGTCCCACATGACCATTCTCACTCACTCTCACACACTCTCACACTATCTATCTATCCAAAAAAACCATTTATTCTCCTCTCTCTTACATTAAC
>JAWQEG010008780.1:25000-42500 GCA_033782935.1 Petrolisthes cinctipes
TTACGGTTAAAAGGGGATATTTTATGAGGAGGTGATGACGCACTCTGATATCACACTCATATAATAACGCACTCTGATTAGGTCAAGAGGGGATACTTTATGTGGTGATAATGCACTCTATTGTAAAAAGAGCTCTGATAACACTTTAATAATAACTAATCCAATAACGCACTCTAATTTAATAACACACTCTAATTAGGTAACACACTCTAATATTAAACTCACTCTGATTATGTAAAGAGGAGATATTTTATGAGGTGATGACGCACTCTGATAACACACTCTAATATAACACACTTTAATGTAATAACACACTCTAATTAGGTAACATACTCTAATATTAATCTCACTCTGATTATGTAAAGAGGGGATATTTTATGAGGTGACTACGCACTCTGATAACACACTCTCGTATAACACTCTAATTAGGTAACACACTCTAATATTAATCACACTCTGATATGTAAAGAGGGGATATTTTATGAGGTGATGACACACTCTGATGTGATGATAACACACTCTGATTAGATTAAGATGAGATGAGAAGGTCTAATATAATAACACACTCTTATATCGAACTCTGATATAATAACACACTCTAATAACACTTAAATAATAACTAATTCAATAACGCACTCTAATATTAAACAGACTGATTATTTAAAGAGGGGAGACTTTATAAGGTTATAACCCACTCTGATGTAATAACACACTCTAATGATGCATACTTTATGAAAAGGTGATAACACACTCTAATTTGGTTAAGGGAGATATTTTATGAGATGATGATAGCACACTCTAATTAGGTAACACACTCTAATATTAATCTCTCTCTGATTATGTAAAGCAGGGATAATTTTATAATAACACACTCTAATAGTTAGGTTAAGGGGGAATATTTTATGAGGTGGTGATGACGCACTCTAATATAATAACACACTGATTATGTGAATAGGGGTTAATTTTATAACACACTCTAATCCTAATGATGACACACTCTAATATAATAACACACTCTGATTATGTGAATAGGGGATAATTTTATAACACACTCTAATCCTAATGATGACACACTCTAACTCACTCTAATAAGGATTCAATTTAACACACTCTAATGTTTGGGTAGCATTTTAATAACGCACTCTGGGTAGGTAAAGAGGGTATATATATTTTATAGGACTATAATAACGCACTCACCCACACATTCAATGACGCACTCAATTAAAAAGACATTCACTCAACGCACTCAAATGAGGCAGATGGTGACGCACTAAACACACCCTCTTACTTTAGATAGAGATTGAGTGCGTTTATAGAGTAGCGAGAGAAACACACTCAAATTGTAACACACTTAAAACGCACTCAAATTGTTATGGTAAAGTGAGTGTGTGTGTGTGAGAGAAATTTTTTAAAGACAGTAACTTAATAATAATAATAATAATAAAAAAAAATAATAAAAATAATTAAATAAAAAATAATAATAATAATACAGTGTTGCCAGATGCTTGTCTCCTGGAAATAAAATGAAATGCAGTGTTGCCAAGTAAATAATAATAATAATAATAATAAAACATTCCAGAAATTTATACATATATATTTATAAGTAATTTACATATTAATATTTACAATTTATATTTACATGATTATTTTTATAAAAAAATTTACATATTAAATATTTTTTCAACTTATATATATATATTTACATTGAGAATTTACATAGAATTTACATAGGTATAATTTACATATTATTTACAAGAATTTACATTCAGAATTTACATAGAAATTACATATTAATTACAAGAATATACATATTAATTACAAGAATTTACATATTAATTACAAGAATTTACATAATTACAAGAATCTATCTATCTATCTATCTATCTATAGCTCCGATGCCTCGTTCCCTCCGGGAACTCCCCCCAAGGGGGTGGCCACGGCAGAAGTGTCTCCAGTTCTCCCTGTTCCAACACTCCCTCCTTACTTGTTCAAGCCCTACTCTACCCCTCATGTTTCTCTCCTTTACATACTCTTCCACTCTGTTCTGCCATCTGACCAATGGTCTGCCTCTCACACCAGGTCCTACAACTTCACTTCCATACACCTTCTTTACAAATTCCTCGCCTTGCATTCTCTCCACATGTCCAAACCATCTCAATGTATTATGTTTCACTCTCTCAACCACTCCACACTCAATACCAATTGCCTTCTCACTCATACCACATCTCTCATATACATTCTCATTACTTTCTCCATTCCATCTAGTAAGTCCACATGCTCCTCTCAAGTAACTCATTTCCACAGCACCTATTCTAGACTGATGAGCCCTACTCTATGTCCATGTCTCCGACGCATATGTCAGTGTTGGCAGGATTATACTATTTCGTAGTCCCCTTTTCACTTCCATACTCACACTTCTATCCTTCATAATCCTCCCCTGTGATCCTATGACCTGTCTACCCTTCACTGCTCTCTCCTAATTTCTCCTTCCATACTTCCATGTTTACACATAACTGTACCCAGGTACTTAAACTCCTTCACTTCCTCCATCCTCTCACCCCTCAGAGTTATCTCACACTTCGTCCCAGTTGGTACAGCCACTCTATAAGGTGTAGCAAAGTCAATCACTTCAGTTTCTGCTCTTTCAAATACCATCACTTTACTTTTACCCACATTCACCTTCAGTTTCCTTCGTTTACACACAGACTGAAATTCGTCCACCACTCTCTGTAAATTCCTTTCATTCTCAGCCATCAACACAGTGTCATCCGCAAACAAACTTGCCACCAGGGACCAGTTTGCTTCATTCAGCCTCAACTTCACCCCCAGACCATTCACTTTGGCTTTCACCTCTCTCATACAACCATCCATATATATATTGAACAACCATGGTGACATAACACACCCCTGTCTCAGCCCTACACTAATATTAAAACTCTCACATGCTTTTGCATCTGCATAAAAAGCCTCAATGCCTTTCAGCAAAGGCCCCCAAACACCATAAATTCTCAACACCTCTGTCATAGCTTTCCTATCAACTCTATCGTATGCCTTCTCCAAGTCCATGAAGGCAGCATACAACTTCTTACCCTTCCCAATATACTTCTCCACTATTGATTTTAATGCAAATATTTGGTCCACACATCCTCTACCCCTTCTGAACCCTCCCTGCTCCTCACTAACTTTATTCCCTGTTACTTCAATCAGTCTTTCAGTCAGAACCTTCCCGTAAACCTTCCCCGGTACACTAAGAAGGCTTATTCCCCTATAGCTACCACACTCATCCTTACTTCCCTTCCCCTTATACAAAGGTACAATTATGGCTCTCCTCCAATCCTCTGGCACCTCTCCCTGCCTCCAGGCCAATGTACATATAAGCAACATCCACTCCACCACTACCTCCCCCCCACACTTTAACATTTCCGCAGTTATCCCATCCACCCCTGGTGCCTTTCCCATCTTCAACTTTCCTATTGCTTTCCTAACCTCTTCCCTTCCTAATTCTCCCTGTACATCCTGTCGTCTACCACCTGCCTCCATCCCCATGCATGTCACCACCGCCTCCCCTCCCGTCCCCCCATTCATCAACCGATCAAAATGCCTCTTCCACACTTCTTTCACTTCCTCACTTCTACTCACAGTAACTTCATCTTCTCTCTTCATTCTCACACTACCAGACTTTCCTTCTCCTCTTTCTCTTTTAACTTCCTTCCAGAATAATTTCTTGTTCTCTTTAAACTTTTCACTCAGCTTCATACCAAACTCCTCATCCACTCTCCTTTTACTCTCACTCACCATCCTTTTCACTTGTCTCTTACACACATTATATTCTCTTTTCCATCTCTCTCTCACTTATTCCGGCACATTCCTCTGTAGTGTTCTCCGATATGCCTTCCTCTTATCCTCTACAGCATCTTTCACTTCTTCTGTCCACCAAGCACTCCCTTTCTTGCCCCTCTTCTGTGTTTTATATCCTACTACCTCTGCTGCTGTCCTCAAAACTATCATCTTAAACATTTCATACACTGCATTCACTCCCACTCCCTCCCCTATCCCCATCATTACATCCCCCAGCACCTCACCCACCCTCCTCTTATATTCCTCCTTATACTCTTTTACATCTAATTTCCCACTAGCCACCTCCCTCTTATTCCTCACCCCTTCATCCCTCCTACTATACTCCCACTTAACCCTAACCTTCATCCTCACCAACACTGCAAAATGGTCGGAGCAATGGACCATTCCTCTCACCACTTTTGCGTCATACACATCCTTCCTCAACCTTTCATCCACTGCCACATAATCAATCAAACTCTTCTGCTCTCCTCTCTCATCCCTTCTCTTCCATGTATACCTGTGGATCATCTTGTGCTGAAAGAAGGTGTTCACCAAGAACAACCCCCTCTCAGCACAGACATCCACCAGATACTCACCATTCTCATTTGTTCCTTCTACACCCCATTTACCCACAATATTCCCCACTTCCTCACCTCCCACCTTTCCATTCATGTCTCCCATCATCACTACTCTCCTTCCATTATCAATTCCTCTCAGACATGTATTCAACTCTTCCCAAAACACTCTCATCTTCTCTCTCCCCTTCTTACTCTTTTCATTCACTGGTGCATAAGCACACACCCAAGCATACTTCACCAAGCCAATCTTTCCAGTCATCCATACTATTCTTGACCCATTCCACCCATGTCCATCCACTCCCTTCCACACCCATGGAGACACCAACAGCGCACACCCTTCCTTCCCTCTTCCTTTACTCTTTTCATTCATACCCGTCCATACTACTCCTCCCTCCATTCCCTCCCACAGTCCACTCTCCCTTCCTTCCTGACACTCAACCACTCCACATCCTTTCACGTGTGTCTCCGTCACTCCCATCACATCCACTCTTCCTTTCTTAAAACATTCTACAATCTCTCGCCTCTTGGTCCCATCCGTCATTCCATTCACATTCACAGCTACCACTCTCATACAATCCCTCTTCCCTACTCCCTCTACAGGGCAACCCGGAGACCTCCCCCCCGCCAGTAGCCATAGCTGTCCACTCCCCCATTGGGTGGCCACTGATGGCTGGCAAGGCCAATGCAGTGCTCATTCTCGGAGGGACACGGGCCGTCGGCATTGTCAAAAGCTAAAAACAAGGTCATAAATTTAAAAGAAATTATCACAAAATATAAAAACATTTAGTCATAGAAATTAAAATCTTAAAAACACTAAAATACAATAAAAATACAATAAAAACCTTAAAACCTATATGTGGGGGAAGCTAGGTCTCACCCCCACACCGCCTTCCCCTTTGGCTCCACCTCCTGAATGGATAAAAACTAGATTTACATTAAAGATTTACATAATTATTTACACAGGCATAATTTACCTATTTACATTATTAATTTGCATAGAATTTATGTGAATTTACATTAATTTATGAGGTTGTATTTACATTAAGAATTTAAATGAATTTAAAAAGAATTTACATAGGTTGTGTTTTTATGAATATTTTACAAAGAAATTACAAGGGATTTATATGAGTAATTTACATTAATTTATAAGTGATTTACATAGGTATAATATACATTAATTTATAAGAAATTTACATAGAATTTACATTATTATTTACAAAGAATTTACATTTATACATTCCTGAGATTTACATTAATTTACATAATATTAACATTAAGAATTTCTATGAATTTATATAAGAGGTTGTGTTTACATAAATAATAAATAATTTTAAATAATAATAATGTGTTTTATTTTTGCATATGTATGAATGTATGCATATTAATAATAAAGTTTTAAATTTTATTAATTATTTATATATTAAAAGTTTCAATTTTCATAATAGAATAAAATAGTTTCCCCTAAATAAATATAATAAAATAGTCAACCTTAAAAATAATAAAAATATACACGTTTTCTGTGATGTAAAAATTACGTTTATAAATTAAAATGGTTCCCCCAATAATAATTAAAAAAATAAATTAGTTACCCTTGAAAGTTATACTAAAAATCTACATTTTCTATGATATAAAATATATAAATTAAAATAGTTTCCCTAATTATAAAAAAAATAAAATAGTTATCCGTAATCAATAAAGAAAATAGTCAGACTTAAAAATAAAAAAAATAAAAAAGTTTTCTATGATACGTATGTAAATTAAATTAGTTTCATTAATTATAGAAAAATGAAATAGTCATACTTAAATAATAAAATGAAATATTTTCCCATAAAAACTAAAAAAAATAGTTTCCCTTGAAAATAAAATATAATAGTTATCCCTAAAATTTATGAAACAACTAACATTTTCTATAAGGGAAAATACCTGTATAAATTAAAATAATTACCTTTAAAAATAAAATAAAATAGACTACCTGTTAATATTTCACAATCAATACATTTTCTATAATACAATTATCAAAGAAAACCAAATAATATAAATAAAATCTACGGGAATTGTTGGCAAGACTTAAAAAAAAAAAAAAAATTAGCCTTGGGGCAAATTTTTCGTCAAAATTTACCATAAAAGTCTACGGGAATTTCAATAAACTCTACGGAATTTGCACGCCACCCAAAACTTCCCCTTAACTTTTTATAATTGTTTCCCCTAATATAGTTAAAGTTTTTTTTAATGGAACATGTTGGTTTTCTATGATGCTAAAAGTTTAAGGTATACTATTATTTATTTTATAATTAATTTTTCACCAAAAATTTGCCACAAAAGTCTACGGGAATTTTAATAAACTCTACGGGGTTTGCACGCCACCCAAAACAGGCCTCTAACTTCTTATACTAGTGTACCCTTTCTGACTAACGTTTTTTTTGGTGGTAGTAAGAATTGGATTTCTATGGTGTTTTATGTAAAGGGTAGACTATTTTATTTTTAATATTATTTTTTTAGCTTATGATTTGCTGGTAAATAAATATTCAATTATTTTCATTATTTTATTTTAATTTCCATACATATTTTTATTTATATACATACATACATACATACATAGGGTCATAATGAAAGGATAATAATTTATATATTATTTTTATTATCATTATTATTATTGTTATTTGATATAAATTTTTAATACATATAATATTACATAAATAATAAATATTAAAATAATTAAAATAATAATAATAATAATAATAATAATAATGAAATTATATAGAAAATAAATATATAGAAATTTTAATACAAAACAAATATATTAATAAAAAGAATATAAATATAAATTATACAGAAAAAAATACAGAAAGTTATGTATTAAATTATACATAATAAAAATAAATATACATAAATTAATATATACATAATTTTTAATACATAACTTTAATACATAATTCATAAATATACATAATACTGTATTTAATTATACATACATATATCGATATCTTTGGTATTAATATACATACATACATACATCTAAACATATACATACATACATATCTTTGGCATTAATATACATACATATTCATACATACATACATCTATACATATATACGTACATATCTTTGGCACTAATATACACATTCATACACATACATAAAAACATACATATATATCTTTGTCATTAATACATATATTCATACATACACATACATATACATACATATACCACACACATACATAAACATACATATATACACACACACATACATAAACATACATATACAAGCACACATACATAAACATACATATACAAACACACATACATGAACATACATATACATACACACATACATAAACATATATATACATACACACATACTTAAACATACATATACATACACACATACTTAAACATACACACATAAAACACACATAAAAACATATATACAAACATACATATCCTTGACAATAATTCATATACATACATAAATATACATATTACATAAATAATACTGAATTTATTTATACATATAAATAATATTCATAATACATAATTTATTTAATACATAAATATACATACATACATATTATCTTTTGCACTAATATACACAAACACACACATACATACATACACCAGTGTTTCCACTTTAGAGTAAAATACCCCATTTTAGGGGAATTGGACCCTTGTTAGGGTAAAACCTAGGGTAATGCTAAAAAAGGCAAAATCTAGGGGAATTGGAGAATTTTTGGGATATATTTCCTATTTTCTAGGGGATTTTGATAATTTACATAGCAGTTTCAATCTTGGTTTGAAGATGGGAGAAGTGGAATATTTGTACAAGGGAAGTAGTAGAGTTCACATTAAAATGGGGATATGTAGGAATTTTCTTTCACTATTTTATTTATTATTTATTTTTATTATTTATTTATTTTTATTATTATTATTATTATTATTATTATTATTATTATTATTATTATTATTATTATTATTTTGTGTGTGTGAGAGAGGCAAATCCAAATTGCAACAGCCTGCCGTGCCAGAGCAGCCAGAGTCAGTGAGTGCAGACGCAGTACAGTGTGTGAGGATCGGTCAGCGGATGGCGGCCTGGAATATTTAGTTATTTACACGTGAACGCTACTTGTCCTCAGACGACTGAATCTGTGGGAAAGCCGATAGTGTTTATGTCAGCTTTATTCAGGTAAATAATTATAATTAGCACTTTGTAATATATCAATAAGGTCGAAAACAAATAGTGAATTTACCACTTCCGTTAAATTTTTTGAAATTTTTTGATACACAGTAATATACAGTGATAATATTCATTCACAGACAACGTCACTATCAGTTCTAAATGCTCTATAATGTGTTAAAATATATAAATTCGCCGTAGGATACCAGTACCATGATGGTGCAGGGATGAAAACCGAGACATAAGTGAATTTAAGTGCTTTGCTCCAAATTGCCAATATCTGGCCCAGTATCTAACGTTACATTATGAAGCCTTAATTCTTGATCATTGTTTTCCTATCCAAAATCTAACCAAAACATACCTATTTTTCTCTAATAACAAGCAAATCTAATTTCAGTGCAGGGTACTGCTTATAATTACACTGTACTGGTAGTTTTTTTCCCTAATCATATCAATTTTTGTACTGGTAACGTGCCTTTGATTCAGACCCTAAGACATCAGAGTCTCCCTAAGTTCTCAGGATGGTTAAAAAAATCTCCAAGATCAACATCTCTTAGGCATCTAGCATATTGCAGTATATGTAACTCAGACATTCAATGTAGCAAATCAGACATTATGAGACACGCATCCAGTCAGAGGCACAAAAATCTTTCATTGCAGCATGCAAATAATTCATCTCTCGCCAGCTTCATATTCAGTAATGATACATTAGACAAGTCTGCCAAGAAAATTGAACTGAAACTTTGTGCTTTCTTAGCGGAAAATTACCTACCTATTTCATTGTGTGAACCCTTGTTGTTGTTGTTAATTAACAAATTTATTTCCTAATCAAAATGCCCTGAAACATGTCTGTCTGGGAAAACAAAGGGCGTCAAATGTCATCCGTCAGGTCTTTGGGATACACACACACATACACACTCCGATACATATACACACACACACACACACACTCCGATACACACACACACACATACACACTCCGATATACACACACACACATACACACTCCGATACATATACACACACACACACACACACTCCGATACACACACACACACACATACACACTCCGATATACACACACACACATACACACTCCGATATACACACACACACACACACACACTCCGATACACACACACACATACACACACACACATACACACTCCGATATACACACACACACACACATACACACTCCGATATACACATACACACTCCGATATACACACACACACGCTGTTGTTGTTGTTGTTTTTGAGGGTTTACAGCATATAGGAAATGTAAGACTATGTAACTGCAATACAACATTATTATTATTATTATTATTATTAGGTTTGTTGTTTTGTAATGAAAGACTATGTAACTGTAAAACAACATTATTATTATTATTATTATTATTATTTGGTTTGTTTTGTTATTGTAAGACTACGTAACTACAATACAACATTATTATTACGGTTATGCTTCCACAATCACCCAGTTTGCGCAGGTATGATTGATAATGTATGGAGGCCTTTAGAATGTAATTATAAAGCACTTGAAGGAGATTAAAAAAAAAAAAAAAAAATGATTATTATCCACCCACACACACACCACGTACGGTTATGCTTCCACAATCACCCAGGTATGATTGACAGTCTATGGAGGCCTTTAGAATGTAATTATAAAGCACTGGCAGGAGATTAAAAAAAAAAAAAAGACAATTGATGATTATCCTGCCTGATCACACGTGCCCGGGCCTCAACAAGTGAAGTGACTGACTGACTGACCCAGTGTTGCCAGGCCTACATCCTTGACGAAATGTCCCTAACTTCACCAGGCAGCAGTAGAAGAATATCCCTTTTTTTTTTTTGCCTCAATAATTCTTTTTTCCTGTTCAGTTACTCTTGAATATCGACGGTAATTTTGGTATTTTATCGACAGGTAGAAATGTCCCTGCTTATTCTTGAACATTCTTTATATAATTTCCCTTTGTTGTGGACTTCCCTTTGTTGTGGTACAATTAAACGAGTCTTCCCCATCAGCTGTTTAGATTTCTACGTCACAGTGCATGTCTGATCATATTTTATTATTATTATTATTATTATGTTATTATTATTATGTTATTATTATTATTATGTTATTATTATTATTATGTTATTTATTATCATGTTATTTATTATTATGTTACTATTATGTTATTTATTATTATGTTATTATTATGTTATTTATTATTATGTTATTATTATGTTATTATGTTATTACCCTCCACACTCACACGTATAGAATAATTATTGACCACAAGGCTTTTACGATAATTATTACACAGTACATGAACAAATATTTAGATTCTTTATATATATATATATATATATATATATATATATATATATATATATATATATATATATATATATATATATATATATATATATATATATATATATATATATATATATATATATATATATATATATATATATATATATATATATATATATATATATAAGGGGAGATTCTTTAATTTGTTGGTGATTGAATTGGAAGCTAGGTGTCCGATTCTTCCAAACTCTACCACGAAACAGATCCCCTATTGAATTAAGCCTCAAACACAATTAAAAAAAAAAAAAAATTATGTAGATGGTGAGGTGAGTAATGCAATCCTATGAACAAGTCCAAATTTAACTCTGAGGTGAATAATTATATATACCGGGTCAGGCCAGGCTGGTCCACTTTTTTTTTACCTTCCCTCGTCACCACCTACTACACAGTTCACCCACCTAACCACCCACCTACCCACCTACCCACCACCACCAACCAGCAAGGCGGACTTGCCCAACCAGCCCACCCACCTAACCTCCCACCCACCTAACCACCCACCAACCCGTCCGCCCACCCACCTACCCACCAAAATGGAGATATATATAACCATGTCCTGAATATAAATAACAAATAACTGATATGAGAGGGTTATTTAGTTCATCAGTATACTGTATTTTATTTTTATTTTTATTTTTTTTCCTCTGATTTTATTTTATTTTATTTTATTTTTTTCCCCGATTTTTATTTTTTTTTCCCCTGATTTTAATTTATCTTATGTTTATTTTTATATATTATTTTTTGCCTAATTTTATTTTATTTATTTCCTCACTCAGCTTTGACGCAGGGTTTAGAGATGAAGGAAATTTTGGATTATGAGAGGATATAATATTATATGTCTATATATATATATATTTTTTTTTTTACATTTATTTTATACGATAAGATGTGATTCAGATAATTATTTCTCTCTCCCCCTCAACTTTGACGCAAGATTGAGTAATAAAGGATATATTATATACATATTTTTTACATATATTCTATTCCACGATGTGTGATTGATTAATTTAACGATGAAAAATACCGACCTAGGCCTGAAAGACTTTGTAACACGAAGGAGAAGGTGATAGATAGTGAGATGGGACAGTAAACACCAAGGAAATAGAAGGAAAGGAGGGACAGTAAACACCAAGGAAATAGAAGGAAAGGAGGCACAGTAAACACCAAGGAAATAGAAGGAAAGGAGGCACAGTATACACAAAGGAAATAGAAGGAAAGGAGGGACAGTAAACACCAAGGATATAGAAGGAAAGGATGGACAGTAAACACCAAGGAAATAGAAGGAAAGGAGGGACAGTAAACACCAAGGAAATAGAAAAAAAGGAGGGACAGTAAACACCAAGGAAATAGAAGGAAAGGAGGCACAGTAAACACCAAGGAAATAGAAGGAAAGGAGGGACAGTAAACACCAAGGAAATAGAAGGAAAGGAGGCACAGTAAACACCAAGGAAATAGAAGGAAAGGAGGGACAGTAAACACCAAGGAAATAGAAGGAAAGGAGGCACAGTAAACCCCAAGGAAATAGAAGGAAAGGAGGGAGAGTAAACACCAAGGAAATAGAAGGAAAGGAGGCACAGTAAACACCAAGGAAATAGAAGGAAAGGAGGGACAGTAAACACCAAGGAAATAGAAGGAAAGGAGGCACAGTAAACACCAAGGAAATAGAAGGAAAGGAGGGACAGTAAACACCAAGGAAATAGAAGGAAAGGAGGGACAGTAAACACCAAGGAAATAGAAGGAAAGGAGGCACAGTAAACACCAAGGAAATAGAAGGAAAGGAGGGACAGTAAACACCAAGGAAATAGAAGGAAAGGAGGGACAGTAAACACCAAGGAAATAGAAGGAAAGGAGGGACAGTAAACACCAAGGAAATAGAAGGAAAGGAGGGACAGTAAACACCAAGGAAACAGAAGGAAAGGAGGCACAGTATACACAAAGGAAATAGAAGGAAAGGAGGGACAGTAAACACAAAGGAAATAGAAAGAAAGGAGGGACAGTAAACACCAAGGAAACAGAAGGAAAGGAGGGACAGTAAACACCAAGGAAATAGAAGGAAAGGAGGCACAGTAAATACCAAGGAAATAGAAGGAAAGGAGGGACAGTAAACACCAAGGAAATAGAAGGAAAGGAGGGACAGTAAACACCAAGGAAATAGAAGGAAAGGAGGGACAGTAAACACCAAGGAAATAGAAGGAAAGGAGGGAGAGTAAACACCAAGGAAATAGAAGGAAAGGAGGGACAGTAAACACCAAGGAAATAGAAGGAAAGGAGGGACAGTAAACACCAAGGAAACAGAAGGAAAGGAGGGACAGTAAACACCAAGGAAATAGAAGGAAAGGAGGCACAGTAAACACCAAGGAAATAGAAGGAAAGGAGGCACAGTAAACACCAAGGAAATAGAAGGAAAGGACGGACAGTAAACACCAAGGAAATAGAAGGAAAGGAGGCACAGTAAACACCAAGGAAATAAAAGGAAAGGAGGGACAGTAAACACCAAGGAAATAGAAGGAAAGGAGGGACAGTAAACACCGAGGAAATAGAAGGAAAGGAGGGACAGCAAACACCAAGGAAATAGAAGGAAAGTAGGGACAGTAAACACCAAGGAAATAGAAGGAAAGGAGGGACAGTAAACACCAAGGAAATATAAGGAAAGGAGGGACAGTAAACACCAAGGAAATAGAAGGAAAGGAGGTACAGTAAACACCAAGGAAATAGAAGGAAAGGAGGGACAGTAAACACAAAGGAAATAGAAGGAAAGGAGGGACAGTAAACACCAAGGAAATAGAAGGAAAGGAGGGACAGTAAACACCAAGGAAATAGAAGGAAAGGAGGGACAGTAAACACCAAGGAAATAGAAGGAAAGGAGGGACAGTAAACACCAAGGAAATAGAAGGAAAGGAGGGACAGTAAACTCCAAGGAAATAGAAGGAAAGGAGGGACAGTAAACACCAAGGAAATAGAAGGAAAGGTGGGACAGTAAACACCAAGGAAATAGAAGGAAAGGAGGGACAGTAAACACCAAGGAAATAGAAGGAAAGGAGGGACAGTAAACACCAAGGAAATAGAAGGAAAGGAGGCACAGTAAACACCAAGGAAATAGAAGGAAAGGAGGCACAGTAAACACCAAGGAAATAGAAGGAAAGGAGGGACAGTAAACTCCAAGGAAATAGAAGGAAAGGAGGGACAGTAAACACCAAGGAAATAGAAGGAAAGGTGGGACAGTAAACACCAAGGAAATAGAAGGAAAGGAGGGACAGTAAACACCAAGGAAATAGAAGGAAAGGAGGGACAGTAAACACCAAGGAAATAGAAGGAAAGGAGGCACAGTAAACACCAAGGAAATAGAAGGAAAGGAGGCACAGTAAACACCAAGGAAATAGAAGGAAAGGAGGGACAGTAAACACCAAGGAAATAGAAGGAAAGGAGGCACAGTAAACACCAAGGAAATAGAAGGAAAGGAGGGACAGTAAACACCAAGGAAATAGATGGAAAGGAGGGACAGTAAACACCAAGGAAATAGAAGGAAAGGAGGCACAGTAAACACCAAGGAAATAGAAGGAAAGGAGGCACAGTAAACACCGAGGAAATAGAAGGAAAGGAGGGACAGCAAACACCAAGGAAATAGAAGGAAAGGAGGGACAGTAAACACCAAGGAAATAGAAGGAAAGGAGGGACAGTAAACACCAAGGAAATAGAAGGAAAGGAGGGACAGTAAACACCAAGGAAATAGAAGGAAAGGAGGGACAGTAAACACCAAGGAAATAGAAGGAAAGTAGGGACAGTAAACACCAAGGAAATAGAAGGAAAGGAGGCACAGTAAACACCAAGGAAATAGAAGGAAAGGAGGGACAGTAAACACCAAGGAAATAGAAGGAAAGGAGGGACAGTAAACACCAAGGAAATAGAAGGAAAGGAGGCACAGTAAACACCAAGGAAAAAGAAGGAAAGGAGGCACAGTAAACACCAAGGAAATAGAAGGAAAGGAGGGACAGTAAACACCAAGGAAATAGAAGGAAAGGAGGCACAGTAAACACCAAGGAAATAGAAGGAAAGGAGGCACAGTAAACACCAAGGAAATAGAAGGAAAGGAGGGACAGTAAACACCAAGGAAATAGAAGGAAAGGAGGCACAGTAAACACCAAGGAAATAAAAAGAAAGGAGGGACAGTAAACACCAAGGAAATAGAAGGAAAGGAGGCACAGTAAACACCAAGGAAATAGAAGGAAAGGAGGGACAGTAAACACCAAGGAAATAGAAGGAAAGGAGGGACAGTAAACACCAAGGAAATAGAAGGAAAGGAGGCACAGTAAACACCAAGGAAATAGAAGGAAAGGAGGCACAGTAAACACCAAGGAAATAGAAGGAAATGGGAGTGAACCAAGGAATGGAGGTAAGGGATGGGAGGCGAAGAATGGAAAGAGAAGGGAGGGGAGAGGAGGGAGAGAGGGAGGGAGGGGAGAGAACCATGAAAGGGAGGGGAGGGGAGGGATAGAGGGAGGGGAGAGAACCATGTAAGGGAGAGGAGGAGAGAGGAAGAATGGGAAGAGATGGTAGGGGAGAAAGAGAATGGAGGGGAGGGAAGGGAGAGAACCACGTAAGGGAGAGGAAGGGAGAGGAAGGGAGAGGGTCATATAAAGACTGTTGTGACTAGTCGGTAATATTCCCTAATGCCTCACTCCTATTACCTAATTGGACCGTGATAGATAATATTCACACCACACACTGAGGGAAAGAGGGAGGGAGATGGAGAGAGGGAGAGAAGGAGGGAGGGGAGGGAGAGAGGAAGAGAGATGGAGGGAGGGAAAGAGGAGGAAAAGAGGGAGGGAGAGAGGGAGGGAGGGAAAGAGAGAGGGAGGGAGGGAGAGAGGGAGGTATGAAGTTTAAACGCTGGGAGGGACAGGGAATGATAAAGAGTGGTGGGGGAGGGTGAAGAAAGGGGATAGGGATGGGAGGGGGAGGAGAGGGAGGTAAGGAAGGGGATAGGGATGGGAGGGGAGAGGGACAGGGATGGGACGGGAGGAGAGGGAGGTAAGGAAGGAAGGGGAGAGAGATGGGAGGGGAGGGGAGGAGAGGGATAGGGATGGGAGGGGGAGGAGAGGGAGGTAAGGAAGGAAGGGGAGAGAGATGGGAGGGGAGGGGAGGAGAGGGACAGGGATGGGAGGGGGAGGAGAGGGAGGTAAGGAAGGGGAGATAGAGAGATGGGAGGGGAGAGGTGTCACAATTAACACACACACATACATACACACACAAGTATATGTCTCATTAACACACACACACACACACACACACACACAAGTAAACAGTATATGTCGCATTACACACACACACACACACATACACAAGTATATATGTCACATTACCACAAAACACACACACACACACACAAGTATATATGACACACACAAGTATATGACACACACACACACACACAACTCTATATGTCACATTACCACAACACACACACACTCACACACCTAAACTAACTCAACTAAGCCTAGCCTAACCTAACTTAACCTAACCCAACTAAGCCTAACCTAACCTAACTTAACCTAACCTAAACTAACCCAACTAAGCCTAACCTAACCTAACCCAACTAAGCCTAACCTAACCTAACCTAACCCAACTAAGCCTAACCTAACTTAACCTAACCTAACCTACCCTAAACTAACCCAACTAAGCCTAACCTAATTTAATCTAACCTAACCCAACTAAGCCTAACCTAATTTAATCTAACCTTGTGGTTTGGTGGTAGTTATGGGAGACCTGGCAACAGTATTTGGGTTAAGGGTAATTGTTTGGGTTAAAGGTAATTGTAATGTGGTGCTTACATAGCATAAGCAGATTAAAATTGGAAAGGCAAAATAATATACCTCCAGCTTCGTTGGTATAGTATTTGTATATATTTGTGATCCCGTAAAATGGACTGAAATGATGACCATGCGCGGCTTGATATGCGGGCACACAGAGATGTTTGGGGAGTCCCGGCGAGAGGTGGTGGTTGTGTGGGTCGTCGGTGTTTTGGGTGAATGAGAGGACGGAGCTCCGTCGTGTCGGTGAGGGTCTGTGGTGTGTACTTGTTGGTGGGGGCTGTCAATGTGGTTTGCTGGTGGTTGGGTGAAAGTTCTTGTGTTGAATATTGTTTGGAGTCGGCCAATAGTTGCATCAGTCAGCCAGCGTGATATCAGCTGACGGGGTGTAAACAAACCAAGTCGTGGCGTCCAGTAAGTGAGGTGAGTGAGCATCAGTTGATGTGTTAGTTGCTGCTTCCTTACATAACTACAAACCTAACCCAACTAAGCCTAACCTAATTTAATCTAACCTAACCCAACTAAGCCTAACCTAATCCAACTTAACCCAACTAAGCCTAACCTAACATAACCCAACTAAGCCTAACCCAACCTAACCTAACCTAACCTAACTAAGCCTAACCTAAACTAACCCAACTAAGCCTAACCTAACCTAACCTAACGTAACTAAGCCTAACCCAACCTAACCTTACCTAAACTAACCCAACTAAGCCTAACCTAGCCTAACCTAACCCAACTAAGCCTA
>JAWQEG010008780.1:45000-47493 GCA_033782935.1 Petrolisthes cinctipes
TGTTGGTGTATTTCACAGTATTATTTTTTTGTGTTTTGTTTTCTGTTAATATGTTGGAGGCAGTGATTCATTGCCAAGTTAACCTGAGGGTGTTTGAGGTGGGGGACGGGAGAAGTAAGCCTACAGTCACAGAAGGAGGAGTGAGCCCCACTTTGTCTGTGCCAGAGTTGAGAGTTGTGTGGTGACCAGAGACCCTGGACATATTTTGTGTGTTAGCCAGAGATCCTGGAAGTGTTACAGTACGGAGTGTGTCAAAACCCACTTGTAAATAGTGTAAATATATGTACATTTTAGGTTCACCGTGTTTATCGTATCCTTTGTACAGTCGGCAAAAAAAGTTTCGTTACCATCCTTTTAACACTGTGATGTAATGGTGGTAGGCCTGGTGTGACACGAGTGTCTTATATATACTTCCGTCACCACATGTGCTCTTCAGTGTCTATTGGGCAGGGGAGTAGGAATGACGTGCTACTTTTTCTGGGTATTTCACGGTTATTCTTGTTCTAAAATACTCAGACTCATTTCCTTATGTTTAATAATGAATAGTTGAATAGTAAGAGTTCTTGAACATTCAAAATTTAATTTAAGATTAGTTAAACTTTTGATATAAAGAAACAGAGTGCAATGTTTGTGACTGCCACGGGCCGCGGCCCACATATTATCACCAATGGTGCCTGTGTAGGGTATAGGCTGTGTGTGGCCGTCACTCACCGTCTACACACACTTTACCATTGGGGCCTGTGTAGGACAGGCTGTGTGTGGCCGTCACTCACCGTCTACACACTCAGCCAATGGGGCCTGTGTAGGGTATAGGCTGTGTGGCCGTCACTCACCGTCTGCACACACTTTACCAATGGTGCCTATGTAGGGTATAGGCTGTGTGTGGTCGTCACTCACATTCTACACACACTCAGCCAAACACTTGCCACTTACATGGATGGAACTAAATGGCAGTTTTATTTTATGGTCAAAACATTACATCAGAGTAAGAATTTCACAGGTATAATGTAAGTTTATTAAGCTGGCATAGCAGTGCATAAGAGCAACGAGCACCCATCCTATCTCGTTGAAAGCTACTAGGCTTCTGATGAGTGACGACATCCGAAGGCAGACCACCAATGCCTCCGCCGCCCATACTGTCCAGCCCGGCAAAGACGATATCAGTCTCGGATGATGAGGCTTAGCAGCCAAGTAGGCAGAGTACCAACCCTACACCGGCTACCCATGTTAAAATTAACGTAGGGGTGGTAACGAAATTTTTTTTGCCGACTGTACTATCAATCCCCTGACAGTTAGGAGGAAAAAAAAAAAAAAAAAAAAAAAAAAAAAGCCGACCATAATAGGTTCTCTCCTTAAGGGGGTAATACACACCTCTGACAATATTATGAATTAAAGGGGGTGCAGGAGTAGGGGGACAGGCTTGGGGGTGGGGGGGTACTGGGGGGTGGTGCGGGAATAGGAGGACTGGGGGGGTTGCGGAATAGGGGGACAGGCTTTGGGGTGGGGGGGGCCCAGGGTGGTGGTGCGGGAATAGGGGGACTGGGGGGGTGGTGCGGGAATAGGGGGACAGGCTTGGGGGTGGGGGGGTACTGGGGTGGTGGTGCGGGAATAGGGGTACTGGGGGGTGCGGAATAGGGGGACAGGCTTGGGGGTGGGGGGGTACTGGGGGGGGGGTGCGGGAATAGGGGGCCTGGGGGGGTGCGGAATAGGGGGACAGGCTTGGGGGGGGAGGGAGTTAGGGGTTTTTGGGGGGTGCGGAAGTAAGGGGACAGGCTTGGGGGGTGCGTGAATAAGGGGACAGGCTTTGTACCCACCCCAAGCCTGTCCCCCTATTCCCGCACCCCCCAGTCCCCCCCCCCCCAAAGCCTGTCCCCTACTCCGGCACCCCCTTAAAGATAAAACCTGTCATGGACATTTGCCTCCGACTGTACATAAATGCTCTCCATAACAGTAATGCCTTTTATTACACTGTTATTGTTGTTGTTATGTATTAGTAGTGTACTGTTTGTAATGAAACCCTATTTTTAAAGCGAGTAGAGAGAGAGAGAGAGAGAGAGAGAGAGAGAGAGAGAGAGAGAGAGAGAGAGAGAGAGAGAGAGAGAGAGAGAGAGAGAGAAAAAAAAAAGAGAGAGAGATAGGAGAGGTATTTGAAGATAAGATGACGAGAGAGAGAGAGAGAAAGAGAGAGGTAGGAGAGGCATTTGAAGATAGGATGACGAGAGAGAGAGAGAGAGATAGAGAGAGAGAGAGGTAGGAGAGGCATTTGAAGATAGGATGACGAGAGAGAGAGAGAGAGAGAGAGAGAGAGAGAGAGAGAGAGGTAGGAGAGGTATTTGAAGATAGGATAAAGAAAAAACTGGTATTGAAGTCTCCCTTACCTTGAAATTAAATCGAATTATCCATTCGGGAGTTCCAACATTTTTTTTTTTTTTTTGCAGACTTTAGACGAAATTGATTTGTATGATGGCAGTGAATGCATACAACTCAAGGCAA
>JAWQEG010008781.1:0-2500 GCA_033782935.1 Petrolisthes cinctipes
TATATATATATTATTTATTAATGTTTTAGTTAGCCATTAAACTGTAACATTTTCTTTGGTACTGCATAAGAGAAAACGTAAGTATATGTATTATAGACATATATATTTATTATTTATTAATATTTTAGTTAGCCATTAAACTGTAACATTTTCTGTGGTGCTGCATAAGAGAAAACGTAAGTAAATGTATCATAAACTATTATATATATATATTATTTATTAATGTTTTAGTTAGCCATTAATATGTTACATTTTCTTTGGTGCTGCATGAGAGAAAACGTAAGTAAATGTATCATAAACTATTATATATATATATTATTTATTAACATTTGAGTTAGCCATTAAAAGTTTACATTTTCTTTGGTGCTGCATGAGAGAAAACGTAGGTAATTATATGGTAGACAATTATATATGCATTAAATTCTATTGTATGTAACTAACAGGTCGGAATCAGCCTGGGAACAAGAACAACAACAAAAAACAACAACAACCCACTACTACGACAAGAACAAGAACAACAACAACAAAAATTTACCACACTGCATCAATAACAATAACAATAATAATAACATCAACAAATTCAGATTATTAAAATATTTTTATATGGATTATTTTGCGTCTAAGGAAGCATGTATTATTTATATAGATAATTATGAAACGGTAATATATCCCTATAATAATAATAATAATAATAATAATAATAATAATAATAATTTTGATGTTTGTGGTGAAATGCCTTACGTTTGTCGACTTATGGCTCAACCAAGGTGAGTTTTAAAGTTAGAGAGAGAGAGAGAGAGAGTGTGTGTGTGTGTGTATATATATTAAATGAACATATATAATAATAATGACAATAATAATAATAATAATAATAATGACAATAATAATAATAATAATGACAATAATAATAATAATAATAATGACAATAATAATAATAATAATAATGACAATAATAATAATAATAATAATAATAAAAATAATAACAATAATAATGACAATAATAATAATAATAATGACAATAATAATGACAATAATAATAATAATAATGACAATAATAATAATAATGACAATAATAATAATAATAAAGATAACAATAATAATGACAATAATAATAACAATAATAATAATAATAATCAAAATTACAAAAATAACAATAACAATAATAATAATAATAATCTGACCTCACCTCACCAGGGGTCGCAGTCTTACCAACTTAGGTCACCAAATGCTGTCTACCTTTGGAAATAATATGAAGAATTTATTTAATGTTTTGACTGGCAACACTGCATCTACTACTACTATTATTGGTACTACTGCTATGGATACGATGGAGAGTAATTCTGTAAGTATTTGTCTACTACTACTGCTACTATTATTATTATTATTATTATTATAATAATACCTACTACTACTACTACTGTTATTACTACTACTATTACTATTAGCTAACCATCTCCTTCATCATCTTCTTAATATTACTATTATTATTATTATAATTATTATTATTAATTATTACTATTATTATCATTATTATTATTATTATTATTATCATCATCATCAGTATTATCATCATTATCATTATCATCATTATTTTTATTATTATTATTATTATTAATATTATCACTATCATCATCATTATTATTATTATTATTATCATTATTATTATTATTATTACCATCATTATTGTTATTATTATTATTATTATCACTCATCATTATTATCTTCATTATTATCATTATTATTATTATCATCATTATTATTATCATCATCACTATTATTGTTATCATTTCAGGATGCCAGATTCTTCAAACAAAATCATATCCCAATAACATACCCTGATATTGAAGACTGTCAATTTACACCGTGAGTATTGAGAGAGAGAGAGAGAGAGAGAGAGTATGTGTTAGAGAGAGAGAGAGTGTGTGTGTGTGTGTGTATGTGTGTTTTATATGGTACACATTTAACTGTTAATACCTATATTATTATTATTATTATTATTATTATTATTATTATTACTACTACCACCACTACTACTACTACCACTACTACTACTACTAACAGTACTACTACTACTACTACTACTACTACTACTACTACTACTACTACTACTACAACAAAACTCATTCACACAACCACTACTACTACTACTACTACTACTACTACTACTACTACTACTACTACTACTACTACTACTACTATCTCTACTATTTCAGATGTACTACTACCACAACTACTACTCCCAACTATAACGTGGTTTGTGAGAGTACGAGAGGTGTGATATTTCCATTGGTTGGGGTCTCTACCATCACCAACACCACGGTCACCATCAAACAGACCTTCCCGAACCACTTGCAACCCGTGTTTTACAACGTGTGTAGGTATGTGTGTGTGTGTGTGTGTGTGAGAGAGAGAGAGAGAGAGAGAGAGAGAGAGAGAGAGAGAGTTGGAGGTTGGGTTGTGTGTGTGTGTCAGAGAGAGAGAGAGAGAGAGAGAGAGAGAG
>JAWQEG010008781.1:10000-25000 GCA_033782935.1 Petrolisthes cinctipes
CTCTCTCTATCTGTGTGTGTGTCTCTCTCTCTCTCTCTCTCTCTCTCTCTCTCTCTCTCTCTCTCTGATAACAAAACACTCATTACTATCAAGTATTTGAAGAGGCAGAATGGCTACCTGTGTGTATGTGTGTGTGTATGTGTGTGTGTGTGTGATTAGATAGAAAAAAACCACACATTATTAGTTTCTCTCTCTCTCTCTCTCTCTCTCTCTCTCTCTCTCTCTCTCTCTCTCTCTCTCTCTCTCTCTCTCTCTCTGTGTGTGTGTGTGTGTGTTTGACAGATATAGTTCTCATATTATTATGTTTGGATATGTGTCGGTGTGTGTGTGTTTTTGTGTTTTTTTTTTAATGTGTGTATGTATGTATATATATGTATGTATCTATGTATGTATGTATGTATATATGTATGTATGTATGTATATGTGTATAATAATAATAATAATAATAATAATAATAATAATCGGTTAATGGGACTATTTTTGTATCTCTCTGTTCTTGTTTTAATGGGTTTTATTTTATTATAGTGACGGGCTGCCCTAGATGGAGGGGGGAGGGTGGGGGGTGGGGGGCAGGAGTGTACGGAGTCTGGGGGGGGGGGTGTAGCAGCAACTTGTCACCAAAAGTCTGGAGGTCACGTTGGTATCTCTCTGTCAGTGAGGGTAGATTAAGGGAGATTAGAGCCTGGTCGTATGTAGTGTAGGTGACCCCCAGTATATAATTTTACAAGCTCTCTTCTGTACCCTCTCCAGCCGTCGTTGTTGGGTGATGTTTAGTGATGATGACCAAGCTGGAGATGTGTATGTAAGCTTGGGTAGGATGAAGGTAGTATATATATCCCTTAGTTGTTGGTGTAAGGTACCCAAAGACTTCATTGTTTTCAGCATGTAAAGTCTGTAGGTGGTTGCCTTGATGATGGTGGTGGTGTGCTGCTTCCAATCCAGTTTATTGTCAATGGTGACTCCCAGCAGTTTAGTAGACTCAACCAGCTGTAGTGAGTGAGAGCCAATAGTAACATTAGGTAGTAGTACTGGAGTGGTGGATGTACTCATGTGCATTATTACAGTCTGGGTTTGGTTGATGGTGACGCTATTTTCTGTGGTCCAGGATTGCAGGTGGTCAAGGGTATGCTGTAGGTGACTGTAGTCAGGAGAGTCATTGTTGATAGTGACTCCTACTGTAGAGTCATCCACATACTTCCAGCGGTGTGGTGTGTCAGTGAGGGCGTCGTTAATTAACACCAGGATACAGAGGGGCCCCATTTTGGTACCCTGGGGAACACCACAGGTCACATTTTGAAAGGTGGAGGTGTGATTTTGATACCGTGTGACCTGCCTTCTCTCACACAGAAAGTCACACAGCCATGACACAAGATAGCCAGGGAGACCTAATTTTAGTCCTTTTTTTATCACTGTGGTGTGATCCACAAGATCAAAGGCCTTCCGAAAGTCTATGAAGGTTAAAGCAAGGGATGTTTTGTGCTTGTCTAGGTTCTGATAGATGAAATCTAGCAGACTGACAAGGCAATGAGTGGTAGAGGTGGATTTCAGGTTGCCAAACTGTTGCAAGTCTGTACGGACAAAAGCAAAGACTAGAAGGAACAACAGATTCAGATTCCGCATACATACACACCATAAAACCATTAAGGGACCTGACCACCCAGGTGGGTCAAACACACACACACACACACACACACTCTCCCATATATTTTTATACCTACCTGCATCCCCCTCAGACAATTGACCTTCCATATCTTATTGGCATCTCTCCAAACACAGGTGCGGTCAGGTCATACGAAAAGACATTAACCCTTCCTACCTCCCCTTCGAAGGAGAGGTAGGAAAGAGAGTAAAGGAGAGAGAGAGAGAGAGAGATAGGAAAGGGTTGGCCCACTTTCCCTTTCACACGAGAAGAGAGAAGTAGGTACAGAATCAAACTGACCATTCACAGGCAACACAGTCACACTCTAGCCATTCTGTAAACTATTGAGTTTGAAATGTATATAAGCAGAGGAGGTACACTAGGAGTTAGGATACCACACTGACTCCCTAAGGGCTATAAACTGTCTCCATAGAGAGAGACATAATACCACATAAGGCAAGGCACATCACGATAATACCCTGTATAGATAAGTACACCTATTAATAAATTAAGCCTTAAGAAACTTGTGAAGTCAATCACCTAAGCAAACTTAAGAAAGCACCCCGTCTTCCACGTTACCTAAAACAACAACAACAACAACAACTACTACACTACAACTACAAGAATTACATACAAGTAAGTTACCAAGTTCTGCCCAGAGTTCAAGCCTTCAGAACTGGTACATTTGATGGCAGCGGTGTTTTTGCAATAAGGCAAATTGCAAGGCATAGACTTCACGGGAGTACAGTGACTAACATTGTTCAAGGACAAGTTGAAGGAATTTACTTGTAAATCCTCTCAAGTAATTTCTTCTGTGGGTATAATCTTACGACCTCTAACGAGGGAGATAAACCACAATTCTTCACCTACAAGAGGCACCTGCTTCAATATAATTGCAACTGACCTACAAGGGGTCCTCATCTACTTCACAACAAACAATCATCACTTCATCACTACCATATCGGCGTTCCTGCGTAAATGCTCTCGACAGGACAACGCCATCACTCCATCACCTCCACGCTGACGCCTCGTTACGTAAATGCTCTCGTACAGGCAAGTCAACGTTCATCATCTTCACTCCAATAACGACTGTTAGTGTGTTAGTGTGCGAGCTAACTAATAATCGCTTCGCCTCTCCACCGACGTCGCCTCTTCACCACATCGTCGTCATCGTCGTTGCAAATAGAGTCAACTAAAAGTAGGTACACATTACATGTTACATTACATTATTTTTCACTTGTCCACGAACATGTTAGAATAGATTAGGTTCCTCAATTACAGCCCAGAAAGAAAGAAAAGAAGTGCCAAATTACAACAAAGGTAAAGATATTCTCCCCCATTAATCCAAAGGTATCATAACTAACTTCGAATATCCCTGATAATGATTCATTAGTCTCCAAGCTAGATATCCCTGCCTCCCTAAGCCTCGTTTGTGGTGCCAACACATTCGAGTATATTTTCTGCTTCTACCTTACCCCCATTAAAAACTTAATCTGGTATACTATATTAACCTGTATTTTCTCCAACAATGACTACTCCTCCACAATCTCCTACTGTCTCTGCTCTTCATACAACTTCTTCTAACCCCACTACCTCTTCTATGCATACAATGACAAGCTTACCCACCCACAAGTATTTAAAGTATTATACGGGAGATAATCCAAGATATGGGATTCATCTCTTCTTGCGTCATTTGGAGGATGTGTTTAACCAAACTAATATAGAGCAGGACTTACATAAGATCAGATTCGTGAGAGAGCATATTGCACCAGATAGTCCAGCCAGCTATATGTTAACTTCAAGTGCTTTTTCTGATCCGGAGAATTTAACGTCATATGCTACGTTCAGACAGTCACTTATTGATGTTTTTGGGGATGGTAAAATTCATAATTCATTATCATGGGTTCAGAGAATGATTCTAACAAAGGCAGATAACATACCTACAAGTGAACCAGCAAAAGCACTTGCATTATCAGGGTCTCTAACTTTAAATTCGAAGGAATCTCGTATCATACATCGTGAATTACAGATTACTCAATCCATGGGGACGAAGAATTTTAATTTTGATGCCACACCTACTCAAGGGGAAGCACAGGGAAAACGTTGCAAACACTGTAACGGAAATAATAATATTACCAGTGATTGTTATTACTTACATAATACTAAAGGAAATGATCAAGGGAAAAGTAATAATAAATACAGTCAAATACATGAATCAAAGTCGCATTCCTTAGATGAATGCATGATCCTTAACAGAATGAAATGGGACTTGCACAATCAAAATATGATGTATGAAACGAGACCGCCACAATATTAAAACGTCCCGAAACTATAACTGTAGGCCCTGTCGTCACATTTACCAATAATATACTATAATTCCCTGTCCTAGTATCACATAGTAACACCCCCTTAATGATAGACACACTGTTAAAAATTTTCCCGTAAAATTACGGAGATTTTACTGGCAGCAACGGCTGCCAACTTTTCTCCGTAAAAATAACGGATGCCAGTAAAAACGAGTTACATTAATTTGTCCGTATATCTAACGGGTATCCGTAAACCTTTCTGTATAACTTTGTCCGTCATATATACGGGTATCCGTTAATTGCTTTACTTGAATTTTTCCGTGAAAATTATTGAGTACTGTTATTTAGACTATAAATCTCCGTTGAACCCCACCCTAAATAGTCACCCTAATCTGGTGACAGGACTTGTAGTATGGTTAGTATGGTCGGCAGTAGTGTCTGTCACCTATGGACTCCTCCAACAGACACTACACTACACACACAACACTCTACAGTACATGGACACACACTCTTTAGAATACTGGACACCTACTTTGCATACAGGATTAAGAGTATAGGCCTAAAATATGGTAAATTTCATTTATTCCTTTAATGACATGGGCATAAAGTGCTTTTGAAAAACTTTTACAATATTTATACAAACACAAATTATCCTTTTTTCCCGCATACAAAACATTATGGATTTGCAATTCTAGTTAACAAGTATTTGTGGCTGCTTAATAAGTAACTTTATCACAAACCATACAAGACATATGAGATAACAATGAAAAAAAAGTATTCACTCGAGTAATCAGAACGTTAAGCAAACCTTAATCTTAAGCTTAACTACAATACAGCAAAAATAAATTCAGCAGGTATAAAAAATAAAAAGTATACACTAATTATATCCTTAAGCAAACCTTATTAATCCTAACCTTAACACAATGCAGCAAAATTATAGCCAGCAGTATCAATGAAAAAAAAAAAAAATATATATATATATATATATATATCATATCCTTAAGCAAACCTTAATCATAAGCTTAACTACTGTACAATACATCAAAAATATAACTAATTCCTCAAATATTTAAGCTTATCAAATAACTTTATCACAAAGACATAATTATGGAGTATCAGTGAAAAAATAACAAGTATATATGCAACTAAAATAATCTCCATGAAACAATTGTACAATTAGTTACAATATTTGTTCAACACACTCACCTTGTCTTTTGTATTAGATTAGATTAGGATTGATAAATTGATGGTGGCTCAACAGCCAGGGTCATATGCCACCCAGAGAAAGTGAAAGAGAGGTGGGACAGCAAGCACAAAGGAAAGAGAAGGAAAGGAGGGATAGGTGAAGAATTGAAAGGATTCGGCTAGGCAACGAAAGGTCGCCAAAATCACTTAAGTACTGCCTACAATACATTTTTGCAGAGTGCCTTTCTTAATCTACCTTCTCCACTGAAGGTCTGCAAATGTATTAATTAGGCCAAGGACCTTGAGGTGCACTGGTGTGTGATGTGCACGATTTTTCTTCTTTTCTGCCTTTGTTCCCTTGTCAGGGTTGATGCCAACAAAACACCTGCAATGCAAACATTTGGTATTACATTATAATGCAGTTGTGATTCTTCCAAACTATGCACCATCAACAAATCTGAAAGAGAACACAAACTCAATCTTTCAGCACAATAAGTTTGACCATATAATCATAACTGCCATAGTAAACACTCTCTCTGACACTTCACTCCGACTAATCCAACCCCTCTTTCATTTATTTTCTTGGCCTTTCCCTTATCATGTCTCTTAGAACTAGATTTTCTACTTTTATGTCACTATATATTATAGAATATAGGAAATAAATGCAATGCAAAATTACTACTGCAATACACAGGTGCATAAAACTGAAAAACAGCCATTGTTTAGTGCTAACTCTGCATAAAATACACCAACATTTCCTTCCCAAACTTCAATTTTACCCATGTAAACCTCAACTCCACAACGCACAGTACCACAAATATCCCGTAGTACAATGCAGTCATTATATACTGTATTATAGTCAACCTACCTTTTTTTTAATTATCCAGATATTTTCTACGTTGTATGGGTTTTAACATTGGAAGATCATCATAATCTATGAATTTGAAGTCCTCAGGCACTTTTACCCCTACTTCCTTAACTAGATGATCAACCACTTCATTTAGAAGGGCTGAGTCAAGGTCTGGCAGGACTGCCAGTAAGCTCTTCTTTATTTCTTCCATTGCTGGAATCCAAGAAAGTAAGATTAAAGATTTTTAATAAACAATGCTTTTCTACTAATGTAAATTATAGCTCTTACTATGAAGTAAACTTTCATCTGCCTTCCAATTAATGGTGGGCTACAGTATTACTGTAAACCCTCATATACTCTTACTGAAAATAAATTCCAAGGAATTTTTATTTATTAATGTAATGAGGTGATTCTCAAAATGATAAAAATCCTCTTATAGCTGCCCACTGTCACCTTCTGGGCTTGCCATAAACACCACTCATCACATACAAAGATTATGATACTCCTGCCAGGGCAAGAACACATCCACTTACATAAACAGTTTCATACAAAAACACAGAGAATGGTCTTTCATCTGCTGACACTACAGTATAAGAAAAGAAAAAGCAGTACAATAACTAGTACTGTACTCTATATCGTGTAATATTATAACTACATTTTGGGATATGAAATCTATTGGTAACTACAGTACAGTACTGTACTTCTAAACTGGAGTGATAATTAAGTTATAGATGATTATACCAGTTGGCATAGCCTATCTATGGATATACCAGTATCATCATCTTAAGTACTGCATCTATGCTCCCTACCACTACCATACAGTAAAAGTATAGAAAAAATTTATGCACTATCCATGGAAGATTTACTAATCATAATGGATATTCATGCTCAGATGCAAAATCATGCAAGTTTTATTTGTATTACTGTACAGTATGGTAAAGCAACATACATTAATACATACATAATGCACATGAATACTTTGAGTCCATATTGACAGGACTTTTGTCTCCTACTGTGTGTGTGTGTTTGTGATCAGTATAGGCCTAAACTTTAAACTGACTGTTTAAAGTCAGCCACAGGGATTATTATGAGACGTAAGACAGGAAGAATGTAGGACTGACTCGGGTCCAAAAGAGCGCTAAAACCCTTGTTTCGGACTATAGCCTAATGTCTAATCACCAATGGTTATAATTATGTAACGTTACGTTATGATAATACCTACAAGATAGGGAAAACTCATCCACTATACATACAATGCAGTACTGGGTGAAGGCCTTCGGAAGTTATGTGCAGCTGTGCTGGGAGAATAAAGTAATCAGCCTGGCTTGAGTCACTAAATTCAAAAGTAATTAGTTGAGGACGCTCCTTAGTGGCGGCTGCAGGCAAAAGTGCGGGTAACAGGGATGGAAATTCTCGAATCTGGGGTTATCGTACAACGGTGCCTAAATTATCGTATTCTTGCCAAGATTATTTTACAAATATATATTTTGCAAAACCTAAGCACCATTTCTGTCATTTAGTGTAAAATACCATTACTATACTTTAATTATATGTCATAGTATATACATATACTGTACACACATCTTGTTTTTGTAAGTATTCCCCTCACTCAAGATACCTGTGTTTGGTCTTATCGTACCCTATCTTCCACCGTCTTCTGCAAATCTTCCCATACCTTATTTCGTATTTTATTCACTCTTAGCCTATCTTTAGTTGTAATTCATAATACATGCATTTTCAATATAGGCAAAATTATCCTATTTCAGAGGGTACTATCGTACATCGTGTACTTAATACAACGAAACAAAAACAAACAGACGAAGTGCACTATGCGTGGTGTACGAAGCGAAACTTATGAACATGTATACAAACATAAATTTTAAAGTGTACTCACCATTTACGTCCTATTGTCTTCATAGCAGCTTATTTCTGTGATATAACTTGCTCAGAATCACAGAAGACACGTCTATGGTAGAATCCGCATGTCGATAATAATAGACAACACTGGCAACTTACCGAGCAAACGTTGCCACAAACTGCTATACATTGTGATTAAAGCATAATATTAAATGTAGCATTTACGTAGTTTTTGCACAATTCCTTTACCTATACTCATGTGTAGCATACAAAATGACACAATTCTGACAATATATAAAGAGCAAAATATTGATCTGTTGATTATTGAATGAAAAAAAATAGTGCATAATGCTGTCCCTGGTCTACGGAGTATAACCTTCAAACTGCTTTACATTTAAGGATCCGTAAAATAACGGGATATTATCCGTAATATTACATAAATTCTTCAGTGTTCTCCGTAACAAATACGGATAAAAACCAGTAAATTGTACATGACATTCATTCTCCGTACAAATACGGATTAAAGACAGCAAATTACATTAGCAGCATATTCTCCGTTCAGAAAAACGGACATTGTTATGTAAAAAAAACGTTTTTTTCTAACAGTGCACAGGCGCCGCAGTTTCCTTGTTATCGGATAATTCCTTTAACAAATTATGCAAATTAGCTCCACAGCGGCATTTATGACCAAGATTGAACAGGTGACATAGCATTGTCAACCATGACAGGCAATAAATTACAGGTATTAGGGACACTAACCCTTCCTGTACGGTTAGACAAGGGAACTAACCATATACATATTGCATTTTATATAATACAAAATTATAAACTAGGTTTATCATACCTTATCAAACAAACCATATTAATTAACCCTAAATATAAAATAATACATTTTAGGAATTAATGTATTCCAATACAGGATTGTCCAGGCCAAAATATATAAGTCCATGTAATGTTCATTCTATACATATTGAAAATGAGGGAAACGACCCCGGTATCATAAAGGCCATTGCTGCATATAAAATTATATTAACTCCAAATTTCGTCCATTAATTGAAGGTACATCTTCCATCTCATGTACAGCCACATACTACCGTTCTATTCTCAATAGAACTAGTAAAATAATATATAATCAGGGATTAATTTACTTTACCCAATGTAAACAGTGAAAATGTCACTGATATTAATAAATCATCTACCAATATGCATGTAAAGAAAGGAACATATCTATGTGATCTGTACAGATGGAAGTTAGACCAATACCACAAGGAAATATTGTATCGGTTCTTACCGACGGATAAAGTGATAGTCACAGAAGGGAACAACTTAGAAATTTTTGTCAGTGGGCACGATTTTCCACTTTATCGTGATAATCTTATCACCATACTAGCCACATATTGAAATGCGATTGCCCTACTTGGTGAATCCTTAGGATGAACCAACATTATAAAGCATGCCATTACACTAACATACCCTCAACCCATTTATTCGAACATATAGACTACCGTACCTCATAGTAGGCAGAAAGTTGTAAAGAAAATTATAAATGAAATGATGGATGAAGGCATTATTAGGAATTCTAACTCCCCTTTTAATAGCCCAATGTTTTTGGTTTCAATAATAATGGTGAATTTACGCCAGTAATTGATTACGGACATATAAATAATGCTACTATTAAAGATAAATATCCCCTCCCTCCTTTAAGATGTTTTGTCTAACATTGGTAAATCAAAGCCTATGATATTCTCCACCTTAACCTTGGTCAGTGGAAACTGGCAAGTAGCATTAGATGATAAAAGTCAACCCATTACAACATTTAATACTTCCCATGGTTATTATGAATACATTCGTAGACCATTTGGGTTATGTAATGTTTCATCCACATTTCAACATATGGTCAATTTCCGTATTGGCGTTCTTAATAACGTAGTCATCGCTAATCTCAACGATTTGATTATTTTTCTATAGACGTACATTCATAATAAGTAACAATAAAGAAGCTTATCCAGAGATTACATTAGATAGGCCTCAAACTTTAACTGCCTATGTGTCATTTTATTAACCAGGAAATTATAATTTTAGGTTATACATTAACCGCCACGGTGCTCCATACACAATCTGGTAAAATACGAGCAATGAAAGTATTCACTATTCCTAATAAATGCTACTAACGTAAAATCATTCTTGGGTTTATGTCCTTAATATAGAATCTTTGTAGAACATTTTTCCCAAGTAGCTAAACCCCTAAATAATCAACTCGAGATTTTGTATGGAGGCCAGAAAAAATAGCTAAGCTTTGAAATATTAAAGGTTAATTAATGTCAGCTCCACTTTTTGCGTTCCCAAATATTCATTAACTTTTATCAAGTGTACAGATGCTTCTTCAGTAGGCTTAGGCGCTGTACTTATGTAAGAGATAGCTTTGAGTCGATATCAGGTATGTGCTTATGCTTAGAGAATATTAAGTGCACAGGGAACTCATTACTCTGTAACAAAACAGGAAATTTAAGCAATATTATGGGCACTTCGTACTTTTAGAGAAGTCGTATTAGGCTATCCTTTACAAGTTTTCGCGAATTACCAAACGATCTTTGGCTTACTATAACCTCAAACCCTAACGGGAAAATTAGCCAGATAAAATCTAACAAGTCAGGAATTTCTCCCACATATAGATATTAAATACCTTCCAGGACGATTAAATAAAGTAGCAGATCCCTTAAACAATTATCTTGTCCTTTTAGTTCCGAGGACACCCATGGACTTTGACATTAATACGGTTCCTAAACATTAGCAAACGGATTCTATGATGAATGTAATAAGACATTCATTAAAAACCCTGAGGATGATAATAATGGACCATAATTACCCAGTCACTTAAATATCTTTTCCCTTCATGATGATATTATTTACAGAAAACTAAGGAAACGTGACGTACAAACCAATCACATAGTGATACAACAAATAATAATTCCCTCAGTATTAATTACCCTTATATCATAATGCAGAAGGACATCCTGGGAGAGGTAGGTAACTAACCACTCTCCATATAATATACTATTAACATAAACTAAGGGTAGATGATGAAACATATATATCGCTCAGTGCGAAACATACAATGCAAATCAAGGCCATACATTTGGACCTCTGTTCCATAACAGGAATCCCTAATCCTGGACGAATCATGGGACATAGTAGGAATAGATCTACTTTCCTTACCAATTTACAATCAGGACACAGATAAGTTTTTACCTATGGTTAACCATTTTCTAGATATAGTGGCGGCACCACTACGATAAAAACCGCAAAAGTAAGTGCACATATATTTACAAACCAAATTCATATGACCATATACATGTCCCGATATTATAAAACATATCTGATTTCTACTATATTAAGCAAACGTTTGTATTACCATATTTCCCAGCATCTAATGGGTTAACAAAACGGCAAAACCGTAACACTACTAGAAGTACTTCATGGCACAGAAACAATGAAAATCCCTCCACATGGGAAGACTGCATCGATATGAAGGTCAATAAACACTACAAGATACGGAAATAAAAGGAAAAACTCCACATGAAATACTATATGGCGTATGGATACGTCTTTCATATGATATAACAATTGCCACGAAGAAGCCATGACAACATGGACAACTATGCTGAACGACAGTGAGTTGCATTTCCACAATTTCATCATGATGAACAAAGCAATTTATCGGCTTGCAAGAAAAATGTGTGATCGCCGACATAACAAAGCAATTTATCGGCTTGCAAGAAAAATGCGTGATCGCCGACATAACAAAGCAATTTATCGGCTTGCAAGAAAAATGTGTGATCGCCGACAGAACAAAACAAATTATAGGCTTGCTAGAAAAAAAAAAAAAAAAAAAAAAAAATGCGTAATCGCCAACATAATGGGTACCCGATCGAACTTCACACAGTCAGGTCTTTAGTAGGCATAACCTTATAATAATGAATAATTTTACCAGGCGGATGATATTGTTTATGTAAACAGAATAAAGAAATTGGTAAAATGCGCGCAAAAACATAACATCCAAAATAAAACCAATCATATCTCTGCAACAGCAACAATGTCCTCTTCCTCGTAATATTATCCCTACTATTGATGATAATAAAGTAAACAATTACAAACAAAAACTCCGATCGGTTTCCAATGAAAAATAATATTTCTTCTTACATATGTGGCCCAAATTAACCTATATAACGGTTTTCATGTCATACTCGCGGCGGCTACATGCATAACGACGAGGTGCATAACACAGATAAAGATGACGTCTTACAATCCGAGAGCTCTCGTTTACAATTTCATCAAACAGTTGAAAAGAAAAGGAAAAGAAATAAAATATTGGTGATGAACGATATGATCCCTATTTCTTACTCTTTACTGTATATATGAATTATTACCAAAATATTCTGCCATTGAGCAGTAATTACAGATAAAATACTTAATGATACACTAGTTTTGGTTGACAGGTATCACACAACTGAATTTACCTATGTAAGTGCATTATATTCTATAGTGTCCTTTCACTATGGGGCGCCCTAGGAATGGATTCAGCGACTCAGGTAATATTGCTCGCTTATTATACAAACAAAAAAATATATATAATGGCTTAGAGCCATCATCACAGCCCAGAGCGTGATTTAGATAATTTTTAAGTGAAATTTCATGAGCACTATTTGGTAATGCTTAGAGGTATAGTGGTATACAAGCATTATCCCATACATAAAAGGTTGCAAGACAAGCCTTTGCAAATCAAGGTAAGATAGAGTAACAGGTATATACTGTACTAGAGTGTAAATCATTGCACAGAAATTAAATACGATTTAGATAGTTTATATGAGCAACGAATGAAATGAACTACATATATGAAATAATCACATCATATTTTTAGGCTTCTATTTTATTTCTGTGAGTTTGCGGAAAAATGATAGCAGGTGAGGAACTTAGAGAGGAATTACAACCACTTATTAAGAGAATATTTACTGCGGGTAAGATAAGATCAACTCACAATATTATTACCACTCCAATAGCTACGAGATGCAATGGTACAATCAATGATGAAATCTCATCTTCCTTATTTCTTTCATGAAATATTATTAACCAGTCATGCGTAGTATTTTAATACAAAATCATATACTCATTATTATTCCCATAAAAGGTAAAATGTTATTCACAAGCTACGCACTTCTACAATTCCCTATGTAAATGGAAGTAATCATTTAATATTCAATTTTCATCCAAAAAGTATTATACTTAGTGATGATGTCATCAGTGACACACAACACTTCAAGTGCCATGTTGCATATCTTCATATATGTTTGTCTTGCATATTTCTTTGCATTTGAGTTGCATTTAAGTCTCCAAAGGATGCAAAATCTCCACTTGCTTAGAAGCATAAGTACTACTAATCAAGCACTATATGCATGTATATTCATATCTATTACTAATCAAACACTCTTTCATCATCAATTTTAATTTCCACTATCTATACTTACCTGCTAAAACACAATTAACATTAATTTGCCCTAATCATCCTACACATGGTATGGTTCAAGGCAACTATAAAGAAGCAGACTCATAGGCAATACGATCCAAGGGAATCGTACCTTGCCTAGTAAACATAATTTGCTTGAAAACGTAGCACAATCTCTTCCACCTTTTCAACATATTTCATTTAAAGTTGAATTGTTTAACATCTCCTAATTCATTATCAGTTGTATCAGACAAAATGAAACTATTATGTTACTCAATGAGACTAGGATTCAATCATCCTTATTATATCATTTGATTCCTCCACATAGTGATCAAAATAAAAATTGGTACCAATGTTTATTATCCCATGTCTTATCTTTCTGGCATGTACTATAAAATTTATGTATTGTATAAGACAGTCTAAAATACTATTTTTGTATTGTATAAGAAAGAACTATCGAAGTATACTGAATTATCTTGTGTTGAAAAGAACAAGACTGTCATGTCACAGACACAACATGGCAACACGGCTCCCCCCTCATTAATGTGTGAATTTTTAGCATAGGTTAGATTATATACACACAATAACATGCACCTAGCTAAACACATTAATATTAAGATGAAATTTTATGTAACAATGTATTCATGTTCATGTATTTATATTCATGTATTACCGGTAATGTTAATTTTAAGCATATGGTGTGCCAATGTCTTAATGTCTATTTTTATGTTACACACATGTATTTATTGTTAATGTCTTAGTATTATGTACCCTACCAACATTGTGAACTGGCCTTCTATTAAATAAAGCATAAAGCAAAAGCCTGGAGGCCAGGCTGGTAGCATGGTTCGAGCGATGTACGGACAAAAGCAAAGACTAGAAGGAACAACAGATTCAGATTCCGCATACATACACACCATAAAACCATTAAGGGACCTGACCACCCAGGTGGGTCAAACACACACACACACACACACACACTCTCCCATATATTTTTATACCTACCTGCATCCCCCTCAGACAATTGACCTTCCATATCTTATTGGCATCTCTCCAAACACAGGTGCGGTCAGGTCATACGAAAAGACATTAACCCTTCCTACCTCCCCTTCGAAGGAGAGGTAGGAAAGAGAGTAAAGGAGAGAGAGAGAGAGAGAGATAGGAAAGGGTTGGCCCACTTTCCCTTTCACACGAGAAGAGAGAAGTAGGTACAGAATCAAACTGACCATTCACAGGCAACACAGTCACACTCTAGCCATTCTGTAAACTATTGAGTTTGAAATGTATATAAGCAGAGGAGGTACACTAGGAGTTAGGATACCACACTGACTCCCTAAGGGCTATAAACTGTCTCCATAGAGAGAGACATAATACCACATAAGGCAAGGCACATCACGATAATACCCTGTATAGATAAGTACACCTATTAATAAATTAAGCCTTAAGAAACTTGTGAAGTCAATCACCTAAGCAAACTTAAGAAAGCACCCCGTCTTCCACGTTACCTAAAACAACAACAACAACAACAACTACTACACTACAACTACAAGAATTACATACAAGTAAGTTACCAAGTTCTGCCCAGAGTTCAAGCCTTCAGAACTGGTACAAGTCAATGTGGTTACTGATGGTATCATATGCCCAGTTGAATATAAAATCTTCA
>JAWQEG010008782.1:0-2500 GCA_033782935.1 Petrolisthes cinctipes
TCTTATTTGTTATCCTCTCTCTCTCTCTCTCTCTCTCTCTCTCTCTCTCTCTCTCTCTCTCTCTCTCGAGTAAACATTTATCAACAAACAAAGCAAAGACTGCACGTGTGGCAAACAAGTCAATTACATGAATGAATACGTGTACACGAGTGAGAATGTGCTAGTGTTGAATGAAGGACAATTCAGTCATAAGACATATACGTACTTTATGACAGTGTATAAGTGTGGTGGTGCATTTTGTTGCTATGCTCGTGTACCAGTATGCGTATAAAGTATAGAGTAGTAAACCTGGATGCCTGAACCCGCCAGATATTACGTTGGAACAGGCCTTTGATCTCCACCCTCATTACCTCCCTACCTACCACCCTCCCTCTATCCCTTATTTCCCTTCCCTGTCTCTCTCTCTCTCTCTCTCTCTCTCTCTCTCTCTCTTCTCTCTCTCTCTCTCTCTCTCTCTCTCTCTCTCTCTCTTCAATAATTTTCTTTCCCTCCCTCCCACCTCTCTCTCTCTCTCCTTATTTCCCTCCCCCTCTCTCTCTATCCCCTCATTTCCCTCCCTCCCTCTCTATCCCCTCCTTTCCTTCCTTCCCTCTCTCTCCCTTATTTCCCTTCCCTTCTCTCCTCTCTCCGTATTTCCCCTTCCATTCTATACTACTATCATTAATCATTTTTCCCTCTCGTCCGCCTTTCCTCTCATATTTACATCCTTCCTCCTATTTACCACGTATCTCTTCTCCCTTCTCTCCCCTACTCTCCCTCGCTCCCTTTCCCCATCATCCATCCATCCATCCGAAACCTTAATCAATCAGTTACATAATATTTCACTTGTGACAGACAAAAACACAGACATACAGACAGACAGGCTTGCTCTATAAGAAGATAACACATCAATCATGAGCTGGTCGAGTGTTGGTAAATCTGGAAACAACTGAATCCTCCAAACTATTCCAAGCAACAAAAAACACCATTATTTTCGTTCATCTGGTCCTGTTTCCTGGCATACTTTGGAGGAATCAAGGCACTCCAATGTACCAAAGTGAATTACACCCTTAATATACAAATGAGAAACAACTATTAGAGAGTAAATTATTAAACGCATCAATTAGTATTTAATGACAATAAAATAAATTAGCGTTATCAAGTAATAGTTTTTTATGTTATAGCTACTGAAGAATGTTGTGAACTATATGGTATATCTGGCTGTATTAGGTACCGATTAGTGAATATTTGGAGAGAATATAATACAGGTGGACATACGAGGAGAGTTGAAAGAGGATAAAAGACTGGAGTTGAGAAAAAAAAAAGTTATGTAGATTGAGAGGAAGGAGTGATACAGACTGAAGTGAGGAGAGAGAGAGAGAGAGAGAGAGAGAGAGAGAAGAGAGAGAGAGAGAGAGAGAGAGAGAGAGAGAGAGAGAGAGAGAGAGAGAGAGAGAGAGAGAGAGAGAGAGAGAGAGAGAGAGAGAGAGACAGAGAAGGCTGACACACACACACACACACAGAGAGAGAGAGAGAGAGAGAGAGAGAGAGAGAGAGAGAGAGAATAAAGGTGATCTGGAGTGGACAGGTGGGCCTTGGGCTGTAGTGCACAAGAAGTAAACAAACAGGGAGACAGAGATAGGGGAAGATAATTATATAAACTCGGTGACCTGAGAGATACCGAAAATCAATGGAGAAGAGCTAATAGAAAAAAAGAGGGAAATGTAGAGGAAAAAATTAATATAAAGCAGGAAGAAGGCATCACAAACGAAGACAGTAATTAATTAAAGCAAAACACAAAATATGAGCAAAATAAGAATAAAGTGACAAAAAAAAGAAAATATAAACAAGACAGACAGCAAGAGGAGGAACAAAACAGAATAGGTAAGGGAGAAGATGGGAATAACACCTGTGGGAAGAGAGAGAGAGAGAGAGAGAGAGAGAGAGAGAGAGAGAGAGAGAGAGAGAGAGAGAGAGAGAGAGAATAGGTAGGAGATAAGATGGGAATAACACCTGTAGGAAGACATTACGAGAGAGAGAGAGAGAGAGAGAGAGAGAGAGAGAGAGAGAGAGAGAGAGAGAGAGAGATGAAGATACCTATATACAAAAACAACAAGTATCTACCGTGACTTGTAAACCTCATCCTTCTGTACACGTTGACAATAGATGAGTGATGGTGATGACGGCAAATAATGATCCGAAGAATAATGTGATGCTCACACACAAACTCACTCTTTTACCAGAACACGGACACTAGCAAGGGAAGAAGTGTGTATAGGGATCATTTGAGAGGATCGATAGTACAGTATTGGTTAATCTGAAGCAACGGATTCCTCCTCCAAACTATTCCAAACAACAGGCCACCATTTATTTCTTAATCTAGTCCTGTTTTCTGGCATACTTTGGAGGAATCAAGGCGCTCTAATGTGCTAAAAGGTGTACTATCCCCTTAAATTATCCTATTATATCTCTCGTGAAAGAATGAAGTCCAGGAGGAGATTATTTTTAAAGCAGTTCCTTC
>JAWQEG010008782.1:7500-32236 GCA_033782935.1 Petrolisthes cinctipes
ATCTTCCCCTTCCTTCTTCTTCCTTCTATTATTCCTCCCCCAACTTTATTTTCCTACTCTTTTCCTCCTCCACCACATCCTTCCCTTCCTTTTTCCTCCTCCTATTATTCCTCCCCCATACATTATTCTCTCCTCCTGCTCTCCTCATCCAAAACATCCTTCCCTTCCTTCTTCTTCCTCTTATTATTCCTCCCTCATACATTATTCTCTCCTCATCCAAAACATCCTTCTCTTCCTTTTTCCTCCTCCTCCTATTCCTCCCCCATACATTATTCTCTCCTCCTGCTCTCCTCATCTAAAACATCCCTCCCTTCCTTCTTCTTCCTCCTATTATTCCTCCCCATAGATTATTCTCCTCCTGCTCTCCTCATCCACCACATCCTTCTCTTCCTTTTTCCTCCTCCTCCTATTATTCCTCCCCCATACATTATTCTCTCCTCCTGCTCCTCCTCCTTCTCCTATTCCTCTTCCCAAGTCGGGTTGAGAGGCCCTACTGATATCTATTTCAATTTTCCCTTTTCCACTCCAGCGCAGAATGATATTAGGTCAGCCAGAGCGTCCGCATCCACCTCCACTCATCCATACGCATCCACCTATACTCATGCATCATCCATACAACCACCTAGCCATTCATCCACATTCATTCTACCTACGAAGATCCATATATCCAGGCTTTATATTCATCATCTTGTATCTATTCTCATCCATACATTCATCCACACCCGTCTTATTCATCAAGATTCAACCCCCTCTCATCCTTATATCCATTCATTTCTATAATCATTCATCCATAATACATCCATCTCGATTTACCCATACATAAATATCTACATCTCCCTTGTTCATCCATTAGCAACTGTCCATCCAATCGCTCATCCATGCACCATTAAATTTTTCACATTCATCCACCCACCCACCCATCCAACAACTTCTTCCACCCAATCAATCCATTTATCCATCAAGTGGTGTTCATCCTCAGAACCACATGCCCTTCATTCACTAACCCATCAATTCACCTACTCACCATTCACGTATCCAACCATTTCTTCCTTTAATTCATCCATCTATACCAGTTTATTCCAATCAATTTATCCATACATCCATCGGCAGTCGTCAAAACCCATAGCCTACTTACTGTACAGCTCATCCACTAACACATAAAATTCAGTTATCAAATCCATCACCAATCATCTAATCTCTCCATACACATTTCATACATACTGTAATACATCCACTGAATCATAATATTACCTATACTATTTATCGCACTTCCATACATACATTTCCCTATCTCTTATACACATTTCCACACACGCTTTTAGTCACTCGTCTTTCTTTCCTTCTGCTTTCCTCTTAGCACATTATAAAATATTATACAAAGACACTATATATATACGCAGCCTTCGTGTGTCCCAGTCATCGTCACCGTCTCGCTTATGCATGGCTTTCCTTGTACATGGCACATATCGTCAGTAATTGTAGTCAACTATCTAATAATCTCGCACACCAGTACATTTTATATAATGCATCCCATAATACGACTTGCATAGAGACTAAGAATACAACACAGCCAATCCTAATATCTCTACATGATGGTCAGTTCAGTACACATTTCCAAGTGTGCCACTTCAAGTTTACATAACTTATGTAACATACATACCCTCGCCTTCTTCCTCTGACGTCAAGATCAACTTACCTGAAAAAAATACATAGTGATCATTATAAAAATAACTGATGACATTAAAAAATATTACAAGATTATTACAAAACTAAATTAAGCTCCTACAATCTCTGAACGAATAGTGAGCGATTCTTCCACCTTTAAAAGTCTGGCACTGTGTTTTTAATTTAGTCATAACAGTTCCTCCGGGTATAGGGAAAATATTCTTTAAAAAGTGAGAGTCTGAAGAGGTAAATAAACTCCAGAATGGCATTTTAATTGTTCCAATACTTTTAATATTTCAAGCCCTAAAGGTTACCGTCACGAGGGCACAGTGTAGTCATATTTTACGTATGAGGTTAATTTAATATATAGAAATCCTTACAGATATTATTGGTATTGTAAGATGGCTACCACACTATATTTTCCAATAAGACCACAGTTCAATTAGTACATCCTAACACAATACTCAAATTTCAGAGGAAAACATGATCTCATTGTTTTTACATTAACATTCAGTTTAATTACAGGAGCACAGACACAAAAAAATAAGCAACATAAACCATTACTAAAACCAAAGTATGTAACAACAACCACGACAAATCATTACCGAGCAATAAAATGTTAGAAAGATCACAAAAACCCAGAAACCGAAAAGATTAAGCTCCCACAGAACAAAATTAAAGCCAAAAGGTTAAAAATCTAAAACGAGTAAACGAATATCATTAATGCTGAATAATATGGTACGAGATAAGGCAGAAAAAATATGTTATCAGCTGGACCGCAACGAGAGATTTAACTGAAGAGATGTAAATGACAAGAAAAAAAAAACAGTGGTAATTTATAGGAAGAGATTATATACTTTTTCACTTGTAATACACGAGTAAGGAATTAGAGAAGATATTTTATGATGGGATATAATATGGATTACAATAAAATTATTCATACGTCATTACCTCCACATATCTCGTCACTACAGTATAAAAATACCACAATCTATCACGCTATCAATAACTGCACACCCAATAGCACTTTATTCATCACCACTACATCTGCTTTGCTTATACTTACAACACAACTTATTTCCACCATCATTCGTCATCACCACAATCATTCACCATCACCATTACTCGTCACTATCATCACTCACCACCCCAACCATTAATCATCACCACCACCATCACTCACCACCACCACCATTACTCATCACCACCATCATCACTCATCACGATCATTCATCACCACCATCATCACTCATCACCACCTACACTCACCAGCACAATCACTCATCATCCCCATCATTCATCACAAGCACATCTCATCACTAAACCATCTGGACCTCCACTAAATGCATTCATTGGTTATTCTGAAAATGTTAATCTGTCTGTCTGTTCGTACGTCACTGTCTGTCGCAGGGAGGGGTGAGAGAGAGAGAGAGAGAGAGAGAGAGAGAGAGAGAGAGAGAGAGATGAGGTACATACTGCATAGGATAAGTTGATTGACAGACAGACAAGAAGTATCAGATGGATATGACAGACAGACAGACAGACAGACGGGCTGAAGGATGAGAATCCGGGAACACATGAGTGACTGACCTCACATTTCCTCTCCCCTCCACCCAACACATGCACACACACCTTTGTTCACAGAAACACGCTCACATATTGACACTCGCACGCACAAACACACACACACACACACACACACACACACACACACACACACACACACACACACACACACACACACACACACACACACACAAACACACAAATACGCTCAAAGAAAAATAAACAATTACACAAACACAATATATACATTAAAAATATTCATGCCCTCAGTCTGATGTTCGATATTATTAAAACAAGGCATTACCAGAACATGACGACTTGGTGAACGCTATTCCTACCTCTCATACATACACAAACAGAATCATAAAGGAACAAACTGGATTTGAAATTTAGAAATCAAGTGAGTGTAGAATCGCACTGAAAGCCCTCATCAATTTAAAAGAGGTGTATATTTCTATTTTAATTGTACAACGTTTCGGTGACCAAGTGGGGCCGAAATTGATGTACAGTGAGTGTCTTTAGTCGTGTTGTGGTGTTGTCTGGTGATTAAATGCAAATCGTGAAACATTTTGAAAACCTTATGACACTCGGTGCAATATGTACAACACGTTTACCTCGTCGGCTTATGTTTTCAGAATATTCCAGGACATGACTATTGGCGCTAACTGTACATCAATTCTAGCATAATACACTTATTTCTAATTATAATGTGTGATTTCCTTTCCACATTCATCTGAAATTGTTATAGACAGACATACTGCCATGCATCCCTAACGCATTTCTATACTCACACAGGCACAATTGCATTTACATACACTCATGCATATACTGTATGTCTATGCAACACACACCTGCGCTCCTTTATTTGAGGTGGTCACATACGTACAACCACTGACAGAGAAGCTGTCCCCGGATCGCGTCCTGGACGTCACACTAAATTCTCTAGTATAGTAAAGAATTTGCAGACGCTGACACCTGTACTGACACACGTTCGATAACAATAGTAAATGTTTTGTTTCTCCTCCCAATATTGATAGCCTATGCTAGTGATATACGGAATGGTTATAAGATAGAGGAGTTATATATATGAGACTCAACACATACTCAATATGTATTGTGTACTTAAGTATCTACTAAACTCCTGAACATAAAAATATAAATCCAATCATACAAACATACATACATGCATAACGACATATCAACATTAATATGCTTTAAAGAAATTTTTGTATATTTGTATGAATGCCTTCTCCTCCCAAACTTCTGCACTCAGCCAGCTGCAAAATAGTCCACATATGCAACTTTTCACGAGGAAGCTGATGGTGTGCATTAAGGTTTGAAAGGTTGTCCCATCTCGGGCCAAAACCTGTAATATCAAAATTCTTGGAGACTTGGCATAACACACGAGCTGTGAGCTCTTCTGGTACTTCAGGCAGAGAGCTGTCAAACTGTAAGACACCACACACTCATAGGAGGATAACGCGGACGACCCAGTACTATAGTACAGGAGACATACAGTACACAAGATACAACAACTGACGTGTAAATACAAAACCCCATAACACAAACCCATATAAATATTAGTCGAGTATGCAATATGCAACACACATCACACACCAAGACATACACACATAAGCGCCCCCAAGAAAAGTACTTAGAACAACAGTGCTCGAGCAGAATCACACGAGAACATAACAAGACAGAAAGAAACTCACACTCACTCGCTCCATCACACTTAGGTAAACACAAGTATTCATAATTATGCGCTCTGTCTCTCCTTACTGATTAATTTTCTCTGCAACATGTAATCTCCCTTCCTCCCTCCCGTCTTCCGTTCCGACTGCAAGATTCTCGTTTACCCACCTACCCACTCTCTTCCCCTCTGTCCTTGGTTCCCTTCCTGCCCTATCGTCCTCTTCCTCGCGTCTGCCACCATTCCTGCATGCCTGCTTGCCTGCCTACAAGATTATTTTTGTCTCCTTTCTCTCTCTTCTCCTCTTTACTCCTCTCTGCTATTCCCACTCTCCCCATTGTCTCCTTTGATCCTTCACTGTAATCCTGTCTAACCTATTTTTTTCTTTCCCTCAGTTACCCCTTGAGTCTGGGCTTCTCCTATATAGCAGCGACCATGATTATCTTGACTTTGCCAGATTAAACTATTAGAGAGCAGCCATCATGACTAAGATGGATATTAATTAACAAGGTATACCCGATCTTCCAGATAATAGGAAACCTTACAGAGCTGCGGAGACTCACATAATATATTCAGTACAAGTATAATAGACAAAAATACTATTACTGTTATTATTATTATTATTAGTAGTAGTAGTAGTAGTAGTAGTAGTAGTAGTAGTAGTAGTAGCAGCAGTAGTATTAGTATTATCATTATTATTATTATTATTATTATTATTATTATTAGTAGTAGTAGTAGTAGTAGTAGTAGTAGTAGTAGTAGTAGTAGTAGTAGTAGTAGTAGTAGTAGTAGTAGTAGTAGTAGTAGTAGTAGTAGTAGTACTGTTCTTATTATTATTAGATTGTGTACGGGGATATAAAAATGAATACAAATCTTCTTCCTGAATTTTGTCCACATACTCTGAACACTGAGCCCATACTGAGGTTTAGTTTATCACCAATACACACGCTCTACACCTCCTCTACTCCCTCCTTCCTTCCTTCCTTCCTTCCTTCCTTCCTTCCTTCCCTTCCGGCATTATCCATACCCTTATGTCCTCTCCTACCTTCCATTTCTCCCAATCTCTTTTCCTTTCTCTTCTACACACACATAGACATACACATACACACACACACTCACACAGTCTCTCACTCTCTCTCTCTCTCTCTCTCTCTCTCTCTCTCTCTCTCTCTCTCTCTCTCTCTCTCTCTCTCTCTCTCTCTCTCTCATCAAACATTCACTGCCTGCCACTGTCCGCCTAACTACTGTATAATTACATCCACGCACCTCAGTGACCCCTCCTCCACCCCTCAGTCTCACTATCTATCTACACAGATCTCCTTCCCTCCTTCTGTATAACTCACCTCCCTTACCTACTGTCAATATCCTCATTCCTCCCCTTCCTCCATCACTATCCACACACCTCTCTCTCGCTTTCCCTCCCTATGTCATTATCCACATACCTCTCTCTTTCCCTTCCTAAGTCTCTATCCACATACCTCGCCTTAATTCAGTGTCACTATCTATCTACACACATCTTCCTTCCTCCTACCACCACTATTCTCACTATTTCCTACCTTCCCTCCATCAATATCCACAACCCTCTCCTCCCCTCCCTCCATCAATATCCCTCTCCTCCCCTCACTATACATATCCCTCTCCTCCCCTCACTATACATATCCCTCTCCTCCCCTCCCTGTTACTATCCACACCCCTTCTCCTCCCCTTACCTCATCAATATCCACACCCCTCTCCTACCCTCCCTCCATCACTATCCACCCACCCCTCTCCTGCTCTGTACAGTGTCTATCAAAGGCCACTGAGCGTCACTGAATATTCAGGTAAGGATATCAGTTACATAGCTGGTTTAGAGTGGTCATTTCAGTCTATCCATTTGTGTTATCTAAATATCCATGAGGAACAACACCACAACATATTGATGATGATGTGATGATGATGGTGATGATGGTAGTGGTGATGGTGATATTGATGACGGTGGTGGTGGTGGTTTTCGCAGAACGGCATAAAAAGCAAAATTTAGTATAGGCAAGACACTAGACCGCGCGTCTCTGTCCGTCTTTCATTCCACCAGTAATCACCTTCTAATGCTAAGCCAAATGACCCCCACTTCATTGAGTTCAGGGAAGTATGATTGGCAGTTCAAGTAATTCCATTCTGGGAGATGCCAACCATTTCGTCTCAGTTGGGTTGGATTTGATAGACATACGGTACAGGGATAAGCTACACCTCAAGTCTTTACATTAACACTGACAGACACTATAAAAAAAAAAAAATTATAGATGATTGTCTCCCTCATCTGGAAAATCACCTCACTAATTATACGTGTGGGGGATGAAATTTTGTCGGCGAATTCAAGTGTCTACATGTTCCTGTTAAACTCTACCTTCCTATAAACTCTACCCATCAAGTGACCAAAACAAATAAATAAATATAATGTACCAAAAGCGTATTACCCCTGTACCATTCTTCTCTACAAAGACTGAAGTATTCCGTAGCTCTCATTTAATATCCCCGGGGCATATAAACCAGATACCTTCCAGCTTCAATCCCCCAGACACACACACACACATACATACCAAAGAGTTTATTTTCTCATTTCTGTTAATCTTGAAGAGACATGGACATCACTGAATCCCTTCCCTATCTTTTCCAACTTAAATCGGTTGTGTGTGTGTGTGTCTTATGCATGTAACTGACAGGTATGGGCATCTTTCAATTAACTCATTTCCTCAAACTCTATTCTTTGACCCTAAGATGTCATCACTGCAGTATGCTCAATGATTTTTAATTCTTTCTGATACTTTTTAATTATTACCCTCATTGCGTTCTTGTAATACAGAAAATACACACACAACACACACTGTACGGATTTATTCAGCCGTAAGAGCTTCTCCATTTACCTTCTCACAACCAGATAACGCACTTCATGTTTTTATTTATGATAACATGAGACGGTAGTAATCAGTTCGTGGAAACCACTAAACATAAGATTACCATTATGTATCTATCAAACCTTCTCCTTCCCCGTGTCAACAAACTTTCCCTTCATTAGTCTCAGCCTTTCCGTCATTCTGTGTTTCCATCCGTCCCTTCACCCCTTCCCTCACTTCCGTCACCACTTCCTCCCACCAGTCCCTTCCTTTGCCACCTCATGACCTTCCCTAGTAATACCGCACTTTCCACCTTTCATTATATATTCTCAACTTGCTTCCCCTTCTATCTCTCCCTTTCCCTTCCCAGCTTCCTTTCTCTTCCCAATCTTCCTTCTGATATTTCCTCTTCTCCATTCCCTCATTAATATTATAATTTTCGGTTCTTCCCTTATTTTTTTTATCGTGTTCCTCCCCCTTACTCAATCTACCTCCTATCCTCAACCCATACCATTTCTCACCCACACCCATTTTCCTTCCTCTATTCCTCATTTCATCTCATCCTCCAAGTCTGTGTTTCTTCATATCCCTCCACTCCTACATTATCTCTCTTTCCTTCACATGGTAAGAAAAACGACTAGGCCTACATCGCACATTCTGAGCATTTGTAACGAGAAAATACCAATTGCAAACACACTTCTCTCGAAAGGAAAATAAAAAAGGCACACAAGGTGAAGAAATTAATTAAGGTCATAGATCATTGAAAATTATGATTTCTGAGCTCGTTTCTGGCAAATATTATCAATTATGCAACCTACTTTCGACATTAATGCAATCTAGGTTATTTTCATCCGCAGGCACCGATGCATACAATTACACAAAAGAAAGTAAGACAGACAGACAAACTCAGACAAAACGGAAAGACAAACAGAATAAGCAGTAAAGCAGAAAAACGGAAAGACAAACAGAATAAACAGTAAAGCAGAAAGTTAAAACAATCAGTTATACAGACAAACACACATAAACAGAATAAAACACTACTCAGGCCCCACAGTTGCTGCGACGAGAAGCAATCAAAGAAAATAATAAATGGTTAGGCAATAGACTTTCACCTAAAGGGGGCATTAATCGCTCTTAAACATCCCATCCCACCTTTCCCAAGCCTCACCCCGCCTCACCCCACGCCGACACTTCCTTCCTTCCTTCGTCCGCTCACACCACACCCCATATTCAGGAACACCTTCATCTTTCAAGAGTATTATTACATTGTCGACTAATTGGAGCTACAGTTTCCTCCAAGTTATGCCAAGAAACAGACGTCTTCAGTATACGAGTAAGGAGTCTGTATTGTGGCATAGTTTGGAGGAATCAGTAGCATTCTAGCGTCAGTTATTTCTTCCCTAAAATTTTGAAAAGCTAAACGAAATGCTTTTAAATAATAATCAATAAAGAGTCATAGCGATAACTTTTGAGGCAATTGTTACATTACATCTTGTCATTTCTTTACCATCTTCGCTTACACCACATACACTTTCCTTGAACTAATGCCACTTCCTATATAGGCAACCATTCTCCTCTGACACCCTTCCTGACATCACACCCATGCACACTGGAGCCACATCACAGACACCCATCCCACCGACACCATCTCTGACAACACACCCATCCCTCTGACACCTTCCCTGACATCACACCTACACTGGAGCCACATAACAGACACCCATCCCACTGACACCTTCTCTATCATCACACCCATCCCCTCTATAACACCTTCTCTGACAACACCTTCACACTGGAGCCGCTTCCCATCCCTCTGACACCTTCTCTGACATCACACCCATTCCCTCTATAACACCTTCTCTGACAACACATTCACACTGGAGCCAATTCACAGATACCCACCCCTCTGACATCACACCCATTCCCTCTACCACCTTCACTGACAACACATTTACACTGGAGCCGCTTCCCATCCCTCTGACACCTTCTCTGACGCCACACCCAAACCGGCGCCAGTGATTGCCCATGAGAACCGAAATGATCCTCAATTATTTCAACATAAATAAAAATGGTGCAATAAACGACCCACAAACACTCTCATTTCCGCAAGCAAGCACACACACACTCCCGAGCTTCAGCGGGACTCTTTGAATGCAGGTGCGGGCCCCATCATTACTCATTACACCACCACCATCACAACATTCACTACTTTACCTACACATCTACAATATTCTCTACATCACCACCACATTTACTGTTTTACCTACACATCTACAACATTCACTACTTTACCTATACACCTACTACACCACCATTACCACATTCACTGTTTTACCTACACATATATGTACAATATTCACTACATCACCACCACATTCACTGCTTTACCTACAATATTCACTGCATCACCACCACATTCACTACTTTACCTATACGCCTACTTCACCACCATCACCACATTCACTACATTACCTACACATCTACAACATTCACTACTTTACCTACACACTTACAACACCACCATTATCACATTCACTTCTTTACCTACACACCATACCATCACATCCACAACTCTATCTACACATAAACTGCTTCACCACCACATTCACTACATCACTTACACCACATTCACTGCATCACCTACACCCCCACTACACCACAACCAACACATTCACTGCATCATTAACACACCCACTATACATGCACCTACACCATCTACACACCAACTATATAAACCACCTCCATTTCACACCCACTATACACTACCCCAACATCCACTAGAGCCTCGTATAATCATGGCGACTACGAAAAACCTGGGATTAGATTCAGGTCCCAAGAGCGAGGTAATGTGTGTGTGTGTGTGTGTGTGTGTGTGTGTGTGTGTGTGTGTGTGTGTGTGTGTGTGTGTGTGTGTGTGTGTGTGTGTGTGTGTGTGTGTGTTATATGAAACTTTAGATACTCGATTAAATTCATGTTTCATTACAAAGGCTAAATTTACCTACATCACTTCCATGTATGTAAGTAGATAGGAACACTCACTATCACTCTTCGAAATCACACATCCTAAACATACACAATGCCTCTCTAATTACCACCAATAATAATGCCTCCACATCCATAATTAAAATTAATACATTCACACCCACTCACCATCTCCACCTACACTCACAACCACTCACCACTCACCATCACCACCTACATTCATCACCACTCACAACCACTCACCATCACCACCTACATTCATCACCACTCACAACCACTCACCATCACCACCTACATTCATCACCACTCACAACCACTCACCATCACCACCTACATTCATCACCACTCACAACCACTCACCATTACCACCTACCTACATTCATCACCACTCACACCCACTGACCATCACCACCTACATTCATCACCACTCGCAACCACTCACCATCACCATCTACATTCATCATCATCATCACCACCAATCAGTTGCTTCAGATTTACCAACACACGATACTATAACACTTCCCATGTTTGGTGTCAGTACTTATTTCATGACAAGTACTTCAATCAATTACTCATTTGTTGAATTAAAAAGTCTACAATTAGTTCATGCGTTCCATTACTGATTCATGTGTTCCATTACTGATTTATATATTCATTTATGATTTTCAAACTTGAACTAATGGCTTCATAATTCATTCACTGGATACAGATATTTAATTCATGGCTTTAAATGTTGATCCACTTCAACCTCTTCAACCCCTCTCACAAAATTCGACGAAATGGCTCAGCGGCCGATCCACATAATATACTTACACACAGACACACCCATCAATCAAACGCACACACACACACACACACACACACATATGAAATTTGCTTGACTTACATACGTGCATACCAAAGAACTGACCAGCTTACACACACACAAAAATTCGCTTGGTATTCTACACACACACACACACACACACACACACACACACACACACACACACACACACACACACACACACACACACACACACACACACAAACGAAGCATTCCTCACCCAGCAGAGACTTTTAAAATCCCAGCTGGCTTTACGGTCCCTGGGTGTCCAATTACACAGGCTTGGAACTTGGGATACACGAGCCACATGTGTGCAAAGAGGAGAGAGGTCGTTTGGGTAGCTTCTCTACTGTATAGTGTATTAATCTTATTCATGGGAGGAATGAATGGAAGAGGTGTGGTGTGTGTTTGTGGCTGATGGAGTAAGTAAGTACCTGTAGTGTAAAAAGAAGATGAGGAGAAAAGGGAAAGGGAAGGGGATAGTATACTTTTGAGAGAGTGGAGTGCCTTGATTCCTCCAAAGTATGTCAGGAAACAGACTCAGATGAAAAAATAATAATGGTATTTTGTTGCCTGGAATAGTTTGGAGGAATCATTTGCTCCAGATTTACTACCCAAAACAAAGTGCTATATACCCCCTTCAAAAGTAAAAATTAAGAGAATGGAGGAGAGAGAGGTAACGATATGTTGGCGATAAGAATAAGAAAACAGGAAATATGTATGTACAGTAATTACACGAATAATGAAAATATTAATGAATAAAATAAAGATATGAAGATGGAGGAATAGGGAGAAGGAGAAAAGAAAAGGGGGGGGGGGAATGGACTGCCCTGGTGCAATATAAGGAAGTAAAAAGCGAATGATGCTAGGAAGAAATAAAAGTTAGGGACAGGACAGGTGAAAAGATAATGAGGAAAGGGAGGAAAGATAACAAAAAAAGGAACAGTGAACACAAGAATGGCAAAGGGAAGAACGTAAGGGTTAACTGGAAAGGGAAGGATGGTGAGGAAAATGGGAAGAAGAGTAGGAAGGAGAGAATTTGGGGGGGAAAGGAAAAAGTAAGGGGTTGATTGGGAAGGGGAGGATTGGGAGGAAGTGAAGGCAAGGGTGAGGAAGGGGAGGAAATGGAGAGGGAGGGGAGGGAAAGGGGGAGGGAGGGGAGGAAAGGGGGAGGGAGGGGAGGAAAGGGAGAGGAAGGAGAGGAAAGGGAGAGGAAGGAGAGGATTTAAGGGGTGAGCGGGTCGATCTGATTGGCACCTGATGGGATTAATTGACACGAGGGGGGATGAGGATTATTAAAGGAGGGAGGGGGAGTGGAGGGATGGCGTGGAAGTGTGTTGGGTGGGGGGGGGGGAAGAGGGATAAAGGTGTAAAGAAATGAGAGATAAGGTGAAAGCTATGGGAGGAGAGATGAAGTGTGAAAATGGGACAGAAAAATGAGGAGAGGGAAAGAAAAATGAGAACTATAGGACAGGTAAGGAAGGGAAAAGACTTGGTATAGATGGGGGCAATTAATTAAGGGAGGGAAAGAAAATAATTACGTGAGAAGGGACAAAGCGGAAAGGTATAAGCCAAGAAAAATAGGTAAAAGGGTGCAGGCAGAATGATAATTAAAGACGGAGTGGGTGGGCGAGAAGCAAGACGGAAGGGCAAAAATGTGCTCCACACGTCTTCATTACTTCTTCACTAACCTCTATTTATCTTCACTATATACCAGCCAAGCATCTTCAGGCTCGCCACTCACTCAGGAGTCAATACTAGCATGAACGAACACCACTGAGAACGTCCCAGAACCAGGCATTACGAGAACAGTTTTAGCACCAGGAGACAGAGGGTCGATTTCACAGCTGTATTCGTTTGTTAGCTTCCCAACCAACCACATTTGTAAGGCTTCATTATTTTCCCAAAGCTGAGTATCCACATTCACAAAATCTATCAAACAGTAAGATAATGATGATCACTGCATAGTTTACTCACCAAATTCATTAAATAATTCAGCCATAAGTCATTCTTTCGTTTGCGTGCTAACAAACCACAACGAACGACTGTGGAATCGACACAGAATCACTAACCCACATAGACCAACATGATATACAGTACACCCCACATAAGTGTCGACCAAGCCTAGCTGTGAAAAATAATATTTAACTCATTCTAAGGGCCGTATTTTTAGATGTATTACATATAGCTTTTATGTCGCGTGAAATGACATAAAACATCAAAGCCCGTGACCTAACTCCAGCTTTCCTATGCACGACAAGGGTACCAATTATTCCCATCTACTCCTATGAACGTTAACTCTATCCATGTCATTTTAGTTTGACTTTATTGCAAATATGCATTGTATTTTGGTACATGGCAATTTACAGGACTGACTGTATATGTCTTGTATCACAGACAATGATTACTTCCCTCACAGTATCAGGCATACATCGGTAATCTTATATATTATAATATACTCGACATAAAACTATTCAAGACATTCATTTTTTAATAAGATATTTTACATGTTTAACCTTAACCCTACGCAACATAATTGGAAGTCCGAATGCAAGGACAATAGGAGTATGGACGAAAAAATGTGTCCTGAATATTTAACATTTTGATGGCTGAATAATAACATCCTTTTTAAATGGCCCAGGTTACATACTTATCACTCGATGCAAATACCTTAGTTAATTAAGGACCCTATGATCGTATGTGAGACTTGGTGGCTTCTGATTCCTCCTGACTATGCCACGAAACAAGCTCCTTCAGTATAGATGGTGTCTCGTGGAAGTGTTTGAAGGACTCGCTAACCTCCAATTTGCTGACTACATCACAGGGTCCTTAAATTAAAAAGACGTGGTGCTCATTCTACATCTTGAAACTTCAGTGTGTCCTTTCTCGGTACAAAACCAATTTCTATTTACCTTATTCCATTACCAACCTTCGATACAGTTTTATTCTTCCTTCAACAAACTTTTTCCTTCAATACACTTCCTTTCTTATCTCCCCAAACTTCACTACCATTCTTCACTTTCCTCCCAAAAGTTTCCTTCCTCTCTTAGTATTCTCCCTCACACGCCATGAAAAACACTGACTGTCTCTCTCTTTTCCACATCAAATTTATCGCTTTCTCTTTTTCTCTCTGTTTTCTGTACACATTTCCTTTTGCTCCTAGTTTTTGGTCATTCTCTCTCTCCCCCTCTCTCTCTCTCTCTCTCTCTCTCTCTCTCTCTCTCTCTCTCTCTCTCTCTCTCTCTCTCTCTTCTTGTTGTACCAAATCCAACAAAATCTTTTCTCCTATTCTTCCCTTTCCACACAACTTTTGTGTCTCCTTTCCAAGGGTCACGCCTTCGTCCGCTCCCGCCTTCCTATTCTTCCTTCAGCCTCCCTGCCAAACTTTACTCAATTTTCTTTCTCCATTTTCTTTCCTACTTCCTTGTTTCCTCCTCCCCCTCCTCCGGCCCTCCCTGCCACAAGTTACTCTCCCGGCCGCTTACACTTTCGGAATCCTAAACACCTACCACTCGCTTACTGAATTGACCATTGAAATATATATATATATATATATATATATATATATATATATATATATATATATATATATAGAGAGAGAGAGAGAGAGAGAGAGAAAGAGAGAGAGAGAATCAGATATCGTGCAAAGAAAGGAACACACGCAAAAGATATATCCCAAGGTTGTTATTGAATTTTCCTTGGAACAACAATAACAACGGCATCAATATGAGAAGTAAATAAGTAAATGCATAAATCATCCAACACATGTGGGAAGATATATAACCCAACAATAACATCAACACCACACAGACTCGAACCGGTACCATGAGTGGAAGAATCACAGCTGACACCAACGCACCACTGCCACCATCTACACACACACACTCACTCACTCTCACGTACTCACTATCTCTCACACAAACGGATACATACATGCACACACAGACACCCAGAATACACACACACACACACACACACACACACACACACACACACACACACATACACACACAGAGGGCTATCCGTGTGTTTGAACACGGTAAAGAATATCCTTCATTTTTTTTTCTCCTACGTTTGTCTGTTTGTTTGTGTGTCTCTTCTCCCGTGGATCCCTTTTAGGTCTTCAACTGTGTATCAGTATTTGCTGAATCTCTATGTGTGTTTTATATGTACCTAACTTTATCCATTATCTTCTGTTTCTTATTCGTTCGTAAATTTGTCGTATATTTATCCGAGTTTTTGCTTTATCATCGTGTTTTGTGTTTTTCCGTTCTTTATCCATTCTTCTCTATTCCTCATGCCTCTGCTTCTCTCTCGTCTGTCTCCTTACTGAATGACAATTTTTTTTTTCGCTTCCTCAACCACCTCTTTCCTTTCTCGATATTCCTGTCCTTCTTTTATCCAGTTCACGGCCTTCCCTCGTTCTGTGTTCTTCTTCTTCTTCTATTGTTTCCTCCCCCTTCTCCCTTGTTTACTTCGTGCCTTTGTTTTATCTTCCTCTTCCTCCATCCTTCGATCAAACATTTCTCTCGATTCACATTCTTCCAATATTTTCTCTTCCCCCTCCATTCTTCCCTTCCTACCTTCTTGCTCTTCCTCCTTTCACTCTTCCTTTCCACCCTTCGTCCCTGCATTGCTTCCAACATTCATTTCGTCTCCACTATTCACCTCTTTTTTTCATTTTTCCATTTCCATCCTTATTTTCCCTTCTCTTTCCTTCCTCTTTCATTCCTCCTCAACATCATTCGTTCGATTTCTCCCTCCCCCTTCTCCTCCATCTCTTCCCTTCGCCTCACCTTCATTCCTTCCCTTCTCTCCTCCATCAATACCCTCTCCGCCACTTCCATCCTTCCTCTCCTTCTTCCTTCCCTTCTCCCTCCTCACCCTCCATTCCTTGCTGGATTATCCCATCTTGCGTGGGCACGGATTGGCTGTCTCCTGGACCAATCACAGCCCTCGTCACCATTCATTCCTTCCTTCCTTCTATCACTATTCCATCCATTTTTCATAACATCTGCCTCACACACTTACTCATTTTCTTTCTCTTAATGTTCTGCCTGTTAATTTTTCTCCTGCACTTTCTCTTCCTTCTTCCCTTCGCCTCTGTCTTCTACATTGCATATTTCTTCCTTCTCCTCATTTCCCCTGATTTTCCCTCTTTTGTCTTCCATTTTTTCATTATACTTTTTTCTTCTTCCTTTCCCTCTTCTTGTTCCCCTCGTATCAATCTTTACATCTCCCCACTTCTCCCTTTTACACTCCTCCTTTTCTCTATAGTTTCCTTACCTATTCCTTCTATATCTATCTTCCTCCAAATTTTTCCCTCCCAATTTTCTCCTCTTCCTTCCACTTCTTCCTTATATTCCCTTTCCTCGCCCTTTCGTTATTCCCTCTCCCTCATCTTTACATCTTTCCCTACCTCTCCCTGCGTTCCCTTTCCTCCCTTCCTAACCCCACCATCCCTTCCTCCCTCCCTCTTTCTCCTGTCGACTCGAAATTGGACGCGACGTGTCATGCGGCAGGGAGGAATGTGTCCTGGAGAGAGAGAGAGGGAGGGAGGGAGGGGACAGAGGGAGGGAGGTAAAGAAATAGAGAGAGAGAGAGAGAGAGAGAGAGAGAGAGAGAGAGAGAGAGAGAGAGAGAGAGAGAGAGAGAGAGAGAGAGAGAGAGAGAGAGAGAGAGAGAGAGAGGATAGAAGGAGGAGGGAGTGGTGAAGGGGAAAAAAAGGAGATGAGTTTATGGAACTAAAGTGAGAGAGTAGGGAAGGGATGGATGAAAGGATAGAACAGGAAGAATAGAAATGATTAAATTATTTCCTGGTAGGACAAACTAACCTATTAAAGTGCGGGGGTAAACGAATACATGAGACTGGAACATACAGAAATTTAAACATATTGAGGAATCGGGTAATAAGAGAAGAAATAAATAACTATAAAAGAAGAAGACAAGGGAAGAGGAACACGAGAAGACAAGAATGGACAGCAAGACAACCATACACACTAACAGACATACATTCACAAACATAGTGGCAGATATATAAACAGACAGATATGCGGGGAAGGAAGGAAGGCAGGCAGGCATGAAGTGAGACGAGCAAGTAAACAACAAGATATAAATGGAAAAATGAAGACAGACAGACAGACGAGTAAACAAACAGCTAAACAGACAGGCAGGAAGAGAGATATGCAGGTAAACAAAAAAGGAAGGAATGAAGGAAGGAAAGTAGAAGGCAGCAGAGGGAGGATCAAGCTGGGTCATGAGGACAGAAATGGTCATGGTCAGGGTAGACAGTAAAGGGTTAAGATAGGGACAGGGAAGGGATTAGAGTGGGTATGAAATGGAAGGGTCAGTGTATGGATAGGGAAAGGTATAGTGTATGAATAGAGAGGAGTTAGTGTACTGTAATGTAGGGATGGAGATATTATATTGGATTGAGAATAACAAGAAGAATGACTGGTAATGGGAAGGAGGACGACAAGAGTAAATATAGTAGGAGAGAGAGAGAGAGAGAGAGAGAGAGAGAGAGAGAGAGAGAGAGAGAGAGAGAGAGAGAGAGAGAGAGAGAGAGAAGAGAGAGAGAGAGAGAGAGAGAGAGAGAGAGAGAGAGAGAGAGAGAGAGAGAGAGAGAGAGAGAGAGAGAGAGAGAGAGAGAGAGAGCGTGTATAGGGAGGTGACACATGCCATTACCTGACTCACCTGCACCTGACACTCTCACAGCATACAGGTAATAGACTGACCTTTCTCTCTCACTCTCTCTCACTCTCTCTCTCTCTCTCTCTCTCTCTCTCTCTATATATATATATATATATATATATATATATATATATACTGTATATATATATGATTTTTGGTGATTTAAATATAATGCTTATTTAGGATACTGTATAAGTTTCCTCTCTAATGTTGCCCTTCCATCCTTCCCTCTTTATGCATTTTTGCTATTGACCCTCTTCATTTTTCTCTTCCTCCTTCTCCTCCTGTCTTTCCTGTCCTACCCTGCCTTCTCCTTTTCCACATATTCATCGGTATCTCCATGGCTTCCTCATGTGTGCCTCATCCCCAAGTTTGAACCGGCCCTCCCCAACCCCTTCCCTGCCCGAGTGTCACTGAGTTAATTAAGCCCCTCAGGACCCCGACCTTTAGTGGACTCACCACTCGCCACTCCGGCAAACACAACAACAACAACACCACCACCAGGAACACCAGCAGCAGCAGCACAACAATAATTGAATTCAGTCAATAACAACGACCACAATCATAATATCAACATATGAATGACTTCATTTACATGAACAACAACTGAACAATCAAAATAACTACCACAATGACAACAAAGAGTCAACAACAACAATCATAACCATAACAAGAGTAATCATAAACTAAAGGAATACAAATATGTAAAACAAAAGCAAAACTAGATAAGCAAAAAATATAAACAGCCTGGTTGATATACAAGCAAACAGGTCAGCCAACAGAAATCAAACACCATAGGCTGACAAAGGGGAAGACGAAACTAGAGAGAAGGCGGCAGGAATATCAGAAATGTAGGGTAGGGAGTGGAGAGAGAGAGAGATAAGCAAAGCAACAATATATACTGGCAAACAGTGTAGAATAAGCTGTTCTATATATAAGAAAAGAGCATAGATAGAGAAGAAAAGACTCAGACAGTCAAAAATGGAAAACGTTAACTTGCCAGAAACATAAGCAGGCACAAATACAGACAGATAGAGACAGAGAGAAACATCAGGAAGCTCCCAGAATTATATAAACACAGGCAAAGAGATAAGAATAACATAACAAAAATGAGAGGAAAAGTGACAAGCAGACACACCAAAATAACACCAAGAGAAAGCACACCAAATAGACATACTGAGAAACAGAAGAAACATGTACAAACAGCCAAATAGACACACAGACAGGAACACGGGTAAGCGGACAGACAGACAAATAGACACACAGACAGGAACAAGGGTAAGCAGACAGACAGACAGACAGACAGACAGAGACCAGGAACAAGGACAAGCAGGCAGGCAGGCAGAAAAGGTAAACAAAAGAAGAAACTAAAGTCGGTCATGGAAAAACTCGGGCACCCAGTAAAATAAAACTAGGCAAAAAATTGACACAGGAAGGCTGGCTGGCAGAGAGGAACGACGAGGTAGACAAATGCATAGGAAGTGAAGCCAGCTGACAAATAGACTCTAGTAGTATATAAGTAGTGAGACAGGCAAGCAAGCAACATACTCTCACTCACACATACACACACACACACACACACACACACACACACTTACAGTCTCCCTCACTCACTCACACACACGACACACAGACACACACACACTCACTCACTCACCTTACACTCTCCCTCACTCACTCACTCACACACCACACAGACACACACTCACTCACTCACTCACTTCACTCTCTCTCTCTCTTCTCTCTCTCTCTCTCTCTCTCTCTCTCTCTCTCTCTCTTCTCTCTCTCTCTCTCTCTCTCTCTCAACGTCCTCATTATACTAGCTATCACCATTGTAATTGCTGCTAGCACTACCCATTATTACTGCCATCATTTGCTATTCCTATAATCATCCAGATGCCCGAGCACATTATGGGAGGTATATGCTCTCACACACACACACACAAACACACACACACACACACACACACACACACACACACACACACACACACACACACACACACACACACACAAGATGACAAATATATATGATTCTACATACATAAGAAATAATAATAATAATATTAATAATAATAATAATAATAATAATAAAACATGTACACACACAATTAATATATACCACACAGAGAGAAACACACACACACACACAGTACATACCTACACATACACACACACGGGGAAACTCACACACAGTACATTCATATATACATACACCAACAAATAGAGTCACACACAGACATAAACACACACGGACATGTAGACCCTGTGGGAATACCCGCTCCATTTGCATACAGATAACACGTCGCCCGCACACACACACACACACACACACACACACACACACACACACACACACACACACACACACACACACGTAGCTGACAATAAATATGTAAACGTGTAATCATGTAAAATGCAGTAAAGATAACACACACACACACACACACACACACACACACACAAACACACACAGCAATAAGGTTCGATTGATAAAAAAAAAAAAAAGAATATACAGGCCACAAAGTTGGAAATCCTTTATTGAAATGGAAACTAATTTGCTCCACACTCATCTCGGTTAAGTGGCTATACCTCCATAAAAGGATCGTTCAGTCATAAAGGTTCGTTCGCTCTTCTGTAAATTGGTCGCTCATTCAAACGCTTTTTTTTTTTTTTTTTTTTTTTTTTCTTTTTTAGAGAGAGTCATGTTTTTACGTTTATAAAATATTCGCAACCCGTGAAAATTTTTGTGCTCATCTATAAAACAAACGGTGTATGAAAAGGTTCGCTCAATCCACAAAATGTTATATAGTTCGTGCTCTTGTCAATTGTTGTTCTTTCCGTGAGTTTTCATTCATAAATATTTCGTTAGCCACATTAAGTTCCAATATTTATTAAAATCTCGATTATCAAATTCATAAAAAAAAATTGGTTCTCTTTCATTCCATCCATTATTAATAAAAAAAAAATTGGTTCTCTTTCATTCCATCCATTATTAATAAAAAAAATGGGTTCTCTTTCATTCCAATCCATTATTAATAAAAAAAAATGGTTTCTCTTTCATTCCAATCCATTATCAATAAAAAAAAATTGGTTCTCTTTCATTCCAATCCAGTATTAATAAAAAAAAATGGTTCTCTTACATTCCAATCCAGTATTAATAAAACAAATTGGTTCTCTTTCATTCCAATCCATTATTAATAAAAAAAATTGGTTCTCTTTCATTTCAATCCATTATTAATAAAAAAATTGGTTCTCTTTCATTCCAATCCATTATTAATAAAAAAATTAGTTCTCTTTCATTCCAATCCATTATTAATAAAAAAAATTGGTTTCTCTTTCATTCCAATCAGTATTAATAAAAAAAATTGGTTCTCTTTCATTTCAATCCATTATTAATAAAAAAAAATTGGTTCTCTTTTCATTCCAATCCATTATTAATAAAAAAAATTGGTTCTCTTTCATTCCAATCCATTATTAATAAAAAATTGGTTCTCTTTCATTCCAATCCATTATTAATAAAAAAATTAGTTCTCTTTCATTCCAATCCATTATTAATAAAAAAAATTCGGTTCTCTTTCATTCCAATCCAGTATTAATAAAAAAAAAATTGGTTCTCTTTCATTCCAATCCATTATTAATCTCAAATCCTTCAATAAACTTCTTTCATCTCTGCACACAACATCATTATTCACACATATGATAATACAGATGTGTGGTTGCAAAAAAGGGATATTACTTGTATTAATTTTAGTGGATTGACGTAGTGGCTGAAATCTTTTGCTATCCAAGGCAATTAATGATCCTATAGGTATATATTGTTATTTTTCTCCTCTCCTTTTCTGCCTGTTCCTTCACTTTGTTTTCCCATGTTCCCCTCTTCTTCCTGCTCCTACTAATTTCATTCCTTGTTTTTTATCCTCCTCTGTCCCTATTCTTTCATCCTTGTTTATCATCCTGGTCAAAAAATTTCCTCCTGCTTCCTCCACCAATTCTTCTTTCTCCTTTTTTTTTCCCTCGCCAGGTTCTTCTTTTTAGTGTTCTTACTATGTCCATGCGCATGTGTTTCACTCTAGTTCCATCTATCGATCTACCTACATCACACACACACACACACACACACACATACAGAAACACACCACCTTCCCCTAACTTCTCTTCCCTCAAAGCTGACATCACAGGCTCAGTAACGACTACAATATTCCGACACTCTAGGTAAGGGACAAGGATGTTAGAAGGCCAGTAATCCTCTTACAGCTGTGGGGGCATTTTAACGACCCATTCCCTTTCATTCATACCACCCACTACCCTCCTATAGTCAGTCGTCTCATACATTCCCCAAGCCAGCTGAGTGTAGTCACGAGGGAAATATAATTACCATGCACACTTACCAAATTGTACCACAACTATTAGAAATGGCACTCGACTCAGTTTGTACAGTCACGGTCTAAAGTACTGGATCACCATCGAATGAAACGCCCTCTGCGTAACTATATATAGCTGTTGATCTCAGTAATATTGGTTCGTAAGATTCATTCAAGTGGCTCATTTCATTCGCCTGATGCAGGACTTTCTACCGTGACTGTATCTACCTTCAAACGCGGTAATAATCCTAAGTCTATGGAGATATTCACCTAATATATAACCAAGAAAAAGCACCCGTAAACTAGATTCTTTCCTAACCTTAATTTCTTGCCTGGATCCACCAAAATCTAATCACCTTATGGTTTCATAATTCAAAATCCTCTTGTACAGTATGATCAAAATCCGCCATAAATGTTTTAGTTAACATGTTCACTAACCAACAGATAAATTAGGCACAAGTGAGTGATATCCTTCCACACATTCTCTACCTCGATCTCACTCTATTTATCTTTCTATCCATTAATCAACCTACTTACCCATCTATCTTTCTATCCATTAATCAACCTACTTACCCATCTATCTTTCTATCCATTAATCAACCTACTTACCCATCTGTCTTTCTATCCATTAATCAACCTTCTTACCCATCTATCTTTTCTATCCTTTAATCAACCTACTTACCCATCTATCTTTCTATCCATTAATCAACCTACTTACCCATCTATCTTTCTATCCATTAATCAACCTACTTACCCATCTATCTTTCTATCCATTAATCAACCTACTTACCCATCTGTCTTTCTATCCATTAATCAACCTTCTTACCCCATCTATCTTTCTATCCTTTAATCAACTACTTACCCATCTATCTTTCTATCCATTAATCAACCTACTTACCCATCTATCTTTCTATCCATTAATCAACCTACTTACACATCTATCTTTCTATCCATTAATCAACCTACTCTTACCCATCTATCTTTCTATCCATTAATCAACCTACTTACCCATCTATCTTTCTATCCATTAATCAACCTACTTACCCATCTATCTTTCCATCCATTAAACAACCTACTTACCCATCTATCTTTCTATCCATTAATCAACATACTTACCCATTTATCTTTCTATCCATTAATCAACCTACTTCCCCCATCTATCTTTCTATCCATTAATCAACCTACTTACCCAACTATCGTCCTATCTCTAATCTTCCCTTCAGGTTATATGCTCCTCCTCTCCTTACTCCTTCCTTTCCTTTCCTTCCTTCTCCCTTCCTCCCGCCTTTCCTTGCCCTCTGACTGAATTAGCTAATTAACCTGCCTTAATGAGCTGTAAGGCAGACTGAATCACGTGTTAACGAGAGAGAGAGAGAGAGAGAGAGAGAGAGAGAGAGAGAGAGAGAGAGAGAGAGAGAGAGAGAGAGAGAGAGAGAGAGAGAGAGAGCGCTTTCCATCTCTCTTTACCTACGAAACTCCTCTCTCCCATTTCTCTCCCTCCCCCCTTCCTCACTTCTTTTACCCATCTTCCTTCTTTCCCAGTTTTTCCTAAGGTTATCTCTATCCTTATCCTCTTGGTATCTTCCCTACCAGCGAGATGTTCATAGGATATTCATGAACTTGAGCATTTAGTTAATCTGATACATCCTACCACTCACTTCAAGCATTATTTTGTATTCTTAAACCATATTTACAGTATGTATAACCACTATTTCTGTGTTATTATACGTGCATTCTTAATCTAATAGTTGAATATCATACATTATGCTTCAAATAATTACTAGTGCAATCCATTTCAATTATTCTCATTATTTACATATTCGTCTTTTTAGGCTGTGTGTCACCCAGAGGTTAATACATACACCCTGGCTTCCTTTTCCACACAACTCGTAGCAAAATTATCTGTCCAGTGATATTCTCTTTGCAAAGGAGATTGGGTTTAGTTCATAGAGTCTTTCAACATTGTCGGATGATAGGAAGAAATGATACAGTTTACATCTTGATCATGAAATTCGTCTTGGCTGCTCTTTGTCTCTCAAGCATTTTTTATTCTTTTACCCAAGTTACCCAGCCAAAA
>JAWQEG010008783.1:0-17500 GCA_033782935.1 Petrolisthes cinctipes
CGACCACTTAATATTTAACCCTGAGGTGACTACAGTTTTCCTCGACCAACTTAATATTTACACTTAATATTTAACCCTGAGGTGACTACAGTTTTCCTCGACCATTTAATATTTAACCCTGAGGTGACTACAGTTTTCCTCGACCACTTAATTTATTCATTTATGTGACTATAATTGTATCCCTACCACGTTAATCTCTCCCTGAATTGATCTAAAGATTTTCTTCAAAAAATTGTTTCACAGGTATAATGATAATTATTCTTTACAAGATTAATCATTTGGAATGGATAATTTTCCTTTGTTAATTAAACTCACAAGGGTTGGAATAAATTTTTGTTGTTGTTGTCATTTATCCAAGCGTTTCAAAAATAAATAAAAGATGGTCTTATAATTATACAGTTGTGGATGAGGAATGTTCACAAAATTTATAAATGTGATTGAATATACACTTGTGGACCAGAATTTTCACCTCACAATTATCAAGGGGAGATTCTTTTATTGGTGAATTGTTGTAAGGCTTCTGATTCCTCCAAACGAAGCCACGAAACAGACGCCCTCAATGGTTGTACTAATAGGGGATTTGTTTCTTGACATAGTTTGGAGGAATCAGAAACCTTCCAATTCACCATCAAAAATAATCTCTCTCACCCTTAACCTCGTTGCTCACCCAGAGGAGATTAAGGGGGGTAATTCTTTTTTGATACATTGGAGTGTCTCGATTCCTCCAAAGTATGCCAGGAAACAAGACCAGATGAGCAAAAATAATGGTGTTTTGTTGCTTGGAATAGTTTGGAGGATTCAGTTGCTCCAAATTTACCAACACCGAATTTCCTCCTTAAAGGGGAGATTAAGGGGGTAATTCTTTTTTGATACATTGGAGTGTCTCGATTCCTCCAAAGTATGCCAGGAAACCAAGACCAGATGAGCAAAAATAATGGTGTTTTGTTGCTTGGAATAGTTTGGAGGATTCAGTTGCTCCAAATTTACCAACACCGAATTTCCTCCTTAAAGGGGTAGTATACTTTGGGTACATTAAAACACCTTGATTCCTCCTTAATATGCCAGGAAACAGGACCAGATTAACAAATATAATGGTGGCCTGTTGCTTGGTATAGTTTGGAGATATCAGTTGCTCCAGATTTACCAGCAGTGCACTACCCTCTTAAACAGGTAAACACATTCTCACTCAACCGGTTCACATGTTCTTTCTATTGGTTGGACAAGCATACATTAACCAGAACCATAATTATATATTTTGGAGAATGAATAAATTATCAAGACATCGAAAATAGATATTCAATAATGGCATATCACTGAATACATAATAATAGAAATATATAGACACAAGGTTCATGAATTTAATCTTTTAATTAAGGCACGTCAGGAAACCAACTCCATGTAAAATTAACAGAACAACAACAACAACAACAAAGGCACAAACTTACTGGATAAAACATGGCTGTGAATATGACTGACGTTCACTCCACACACACGTCTCTTTTTATTATATATATATATATATTATAATCTATAATATATCTTAAAATTCCTTCCTTTTTCCTTTCACTTAGAAGCAGATAATAACAAATCTCGTCTCACACTTCACGGTATTAATTCTATCACACTTGACTAGGGTAGGGAACTGAGTTGTTTCTCACGTCACTTCTTTCTTGTGCTGTTTGTTTGTTTTGCTGGCTTGACTCTTAATTAAGGTTACACTTGTTCCCAGAGCTTTGTCAGCCTTGCAACACCGCACACTAACGGAGAGCGACTGACTGTCTGACTGCGTTGTGACGGGAAGGCGATGGAGGCCGAGTATATATATGGTAGCGTCCTGTCATACACTGGGTTGGGGGACGGATGCCAGGTGTCGTTGGATAGTTACTTAGTCTACTACCTTCAGTATCATGTTGGAGAGAACTTTACATATAATAATCCCCGGTTTGAATCAGGGTTTCCACAATCTCCATAAATATTTGGTTTGTTTTACCACACGTTACTTTAAGCACACACACAACAACTATTGAGGCTCGCACTTTGCACTTATGTAAACTAGACTTAAAAAATGCCAGACACTTTTTATTGGGAGTCAGGAGAACTTTTCCGAGTGGAGAGGATAGTCGTAATCAAAAGTTCCTACCCCACCCAGACCGAGATTTCCTGACCGATGTGTGTGGATGGATGGTGTGTTTGTGGGACGTGGTGGTGAGGCCGGCAGTCACGTTGATGATGTTTACCTTCTCTTTTTTATATATTTTTTGGGTGAAGGTGAGGACTGAAGGCATGAATGAAGCTCACGTAATGTCCTCCCTCACCTTTGCAGTAGAAAAACACACATAAAAGAATGCGAGATGTCAAAATTGTATTAAAATCAGAGTTATTTCATTGAAGTTTTGTACATGTGGGTGAGTGAGTGTGGAAAAGAATTATGATACTATGACAACGACATTAAACTCAAATGACCCCTTAAATCCAGGAGGCTTTCTGTTCAGTATGATGAAACATTTTGAGAGTTTTATTTAACCTTTTGAAATAGCTTTAAAAGTAATGGTGTAAATTGAGTGGTACATTTCTTAAGTTTATGCTCACTGTCTCTCTCTGTGTCGTAAGTAGCAGTGTAAGATGTGCTATAGCTGTGTCTTGTATTGTAAGCATAGGGGGAGATTATTTTGTTGGTGTATTGGAAGGCTACTGTACTGATTCATCTTAATTATGCCAGAAAACAGACGTCCTTAGGGGTACCAATAGGGGATCTGTTTCGTGGCATAGTTTGTAGGAATCACAGACCTTCCAATTCACCAACAAAAGAATCTCCCTTTAACCTTTAATTAAATGGACAACGGGGATATTCCATGGATATATCTAATCGTCTAGCGTTAGTCCTCAAGGTCTTTGCAACACAAGTGAGGTGAAAGGAGACGAGGGAAAATGAGGAGGAGAATGAGTGGGAAAATTTGTGTAAGGGAAAGAAGAAGGGAATGGGGACAAGAAGTAAGAAAAAGAGGAGGAGGGAGGAGGAGTAGGAAGGGAAGATGTAGAAGGCATATAGAAAGGAGAGAGGAGATGAAGAGGAGGATTAGGAGGAGGGAGAGGAAGAAGAAATATAGAGAGGAGAGAGAAGATGAAGAGGAGGAGGAGGAAGAGGAGACGAAGAAGGAATATATAGAGGCCCAAGAGAGAAGATGAAGAAGGAAGAAGAGGAGATGGAGGAAGAGAAGATGAAGAAGGAAGAGGGGACGGAGGAATAGAAAATGAAGAAGGATGATGATGAGGAAGAAAAGATGAAGAAGGAATGTTGAGGAGATAATGAATGATTGTGACCCCATGCATAGCGAGGCAAGACACGCGTGGTTTCCTGGAGTAAAAAGTACAGGGGTTAACCCGTGAGTGGTTTGTAATGGTAGTGGTGTTGGCATCTGAACCCACGTCATGAGTCCTTCCCATCCCAACCCAACCCGTTCCTTCCCAGCCTCCCTAAACCGTTCTCCATACTCTCACCACCGCCCACCCTTCCTCTCCGTTATCCACCACATTCCCCCCCTCCTCCCTCTTTGCTTTCCTCTCGTTCACCCGCTCTATGCACCACTCCCCGCCCCTCCCTGGTCCTTCCCCACATCCAACCACCCCCCCCCCCGCCCCTCCTCGCTTTCCTCTCGTTCGCCCGCTCTCTCCATCCCTCCCTACCATCATCCCGTCCTCTCCTCCCTTGCTCCTCGCTCTCTCCATCCTTTCCCAGCCTCTCACAACACCCAAGATCTAGAATATTCTAGATCTTGACACACCCAGAGCTAATAGTACCCGTCTGCTGTTTGTTGATGCTTGGTGTTGTTGATGAGCTGGAGAGTCTCTGATTCCTCCAAACTATGCCACGAAACATATCCCCTTGTAGTACAACTAAGGGCGTATGTTTTCTGCAAGAGTTAGGAGGAATCAATAGCCTTCCAATTTACAGGCAAGGCAGTTTCCTTAAGAGTGTCGTTTCGTTTTGTGGTTGTTATGTTTACAGGGCCCTCTCAATACTCCAACAAAACAGATCCCATAGTACTCATATAATAAAATGGGCTGCATCCTGGCATATGTTTGCAGGAATCAGTAGCCCCTCCATATCGACCAAAAACAAACGATAACCTTCATTTGATATCAGAAAGTGTGGAAGTAACTCTGTTGGTGGGGAGTTTCAGAAGAGGGTTTTCAGCTTTATTATTTGCTTTCCCCAAGAGTTGAGTAAAAATGTGGCTACTGGAGTTATTGTGTGTCTGGTTATTGGCACTGTTTTCCTTTTCGTTTCCTCTGTACTTATTTTTTATCCCTCCATCACTTCTTAACATACTCTTTTCTCTCTCTATTACTCTCCTTTCCCTCCAACTCTGCCACCACATATGAACTCTATTACTCTCTCTTCTTCTCATTTCCCTCCAACTCTCCCATAAAATTCATCCGTCTCTCTTACTCTTCTTACTTTAATTTCCTCCCAACTCTCCCTCAACGCCTTGACCCCCTTCCTTAACTCCTCTCATGTTCTCCTCTCTATTCATTTCCTTCCTACTCCCCCTACCCCTCATTTCTCTCAAACTCTCCTTCCACAGATGACCTCCTTTACTCTCCTTTCCTCTTATTTTCTCTCCAACTCGTTAAAAAAAACCATGACTCTCCGTTCCTCCCACTTTTTTATTCTTTAACTTTCTTTCCTTTCTCTTACTCTCCCTTTCCCTCGTTTCCCTCCAACTCGTCCACAACACATGACCCCTTTCCCTCTTCCACAACACAACACATGACAGCCCTTCTCTCTTCCACAACACATGACCCCCCTTCCCTAGTCCACAACACAACAGATGACCCCCTTCTCTCTTCCACAACACAACAGATGACCCCCTTCCTTCTTCCACAACACAACAGACAACCCCCTTCCCTAGTCCACAACATGACAGACAACCCCACTTCCCTCTTCCAAAATACAACAGACAACCCCCTTCCTTCTTCCACAACACAACAGGCAACCCCCTTCCCTCGTCCTCAACACAACAGACACCCCTTCCCTCTTCCACAACACAACACATGACAGCCCTTCCCTCTTCCACAACACAACAGACAACCCTTCCCTCTTCCAAAATACAACAGACTAACCCCCCTTCCCTCGTCCTCAACACAACACATGACCTCCTTCCTTCTTCCACAGCACAACAGACAACCCCTTTCCCTCATCCACAACACAACAGACCAACCCCCTTCCCTCTTCCACAACACAACAGATAACCCCCTTCCCTCTTCTACAACACAACAGATGACCCCCTTCCCTCGTCCTCAACACAACACACGACCTCCTTCCTTCTTCCACAACAAAACAGACAACCCCTTTCCCTCGTCCTCAACACAACACATGACCCCGTTACGTGTTGTGGACGTGCACCTCGGCAGGTTTGACTAACTCGCTCGCTATGGTGGGTTTGGGAGATTATATAAACTCACACATAATTTCCTCCTTCACTCCAGACAGCCACCCACCCAGACAGCCAGGACAGCCACCCACCCAGACAGTCCAGACAGCCACCCACCCAGCCAACCAAACAGACAGACATACAGGCAGACAGGCAGGCAGGGAGGCAGGCATGCAGGCAGGCAGGCAGGCAGGCAGGCAGGCAGGCAGGCAGGCAGGCAGACAGACAGACAGACAGACCCAGAGAAAAAATATCATATTAGACCTGTTTTTTATGGCATTTCTACCACTGTATAACTTGTGTGTGTGTGTGTGTGTGTGTGTGTGTGTGTGTGTGTGTGTGTGTGTGTGTGTGTGTGTGTGTGTGTGTGTAAACCATACTGAATGATAGAATGATCTCCTCACCTGAATATTATCGTGTGGTGTGAACAGACAATACAATTAATGAATGAACGAGTTGATCTGGCATTCCTTAAGGGGAGATTCTCTTTTTGGTGAATTGGAAGGTCTCTGATTCCTCCAAATTATGCCACGAAACAGATCCCCTATTAGTAACATCATTAAGGTCGTCTGTTTCCTGGCATAGTTAGGAGGAATCAGAAGCCTTCAATTTGTCACAAAGAAAATCTCTCCTTAACTCTTATTTTCTATATATAGTAATATTACACTATAGTAGTCTGGTGTAAATAATAATAATAATAATAATAATAATAATAATAATAATAATAATAATAATAATAATAATAATAATAACAATAATAATAATAATAATAATAATAATAACAATAATAATAATAATGAAAATAACAATAATAATAATAATGAAAATAACAACAATAATAATAATAATAATAATAATAATAATAATAATAATAATAATAATAATAATAATAATAATAATAATAATAATAATAATAATAATAATAATAATAATAATAATAATATAATAATAATAATAATAATAATAATAATAATAATAACAACAACAACAATAATAATGATAATAACAATAATAATAATAATGATAATAACAATAACAATAACGATATTAACAATGACAATGACAATGACAATAATAATAATAATAATAATAATGATAATAATAATAATAATAATAATAATAATAATAATAATAATAATTATAATAAAAATAATAATAATAATAATAATACAAAACCAAGATGACACTGCAGCGAAAGAATTACTATATTTATTTATTAATTAATTTATTTATGTTATCTATCTATTTATTTATCTATTATTTATCTATCTATATATTCATTCGTTTGCTCCGATATGACAACACCCTGACCTTCACCTCCAGAGCATAACCCGTATTTAATTAAACTCCTCCTGAGCTTGACCCGGGTTGAGACGCTGGACCTAGTGACCTCTTGGAAGGGGAAGGAGAAAAGAGAGAGAGAGAGAGAGAGAGAGAGAGAGAGAGAGAGAGAGAGAGAGAGAGAGAGAGAGAGAGAGAGAGAGAGAGAGAGAGAGAGAGAGAGAGAGAGAGAGAGAGAGAGAGGGGGGGGGGGGGGGAGTAGGAAGGAGAGAATATGTAAGAGTGTGTGTGTGTGTGTGTGTGTGTGTGTGTGTATGTGTGTGTGTATGTGAGAGGAAGGATTGAGCTGATAGTATACATTTGGGACATTGGAGTGTCTTGATTCCTCCAAAGTATGTCAGGAAACAAATCCAATTAATATATATAGTGGTATTCTGTTGCTTGGAATGGGTTGGAAGAATTAGTTGCTCCAAATTTACCACCAACAACATTATATTACCTCTTCTTAATTGAGTGAATGAATTTTGTAATGAGGTATAAAATTAGAATAATAATAATGATAATGATAATGATAATGATAATGATAATAATAATAAAAATAATAATAATAATGATAATAATAATGAAAATAACAATAACAATAATAATAATAACAATAATATTAATAATAATACTAATAGTAACAATAACAATAATAATAATAATAATAATAATAATAATAATAATAATAATAATAATAATAATAATAATAATAATAATAATAATAATAATAATAATAATAATAATAATAATAATAATAGAAATGGAGGAAATTATTAAAGTGGAAGTAAGGAATTTTTTTGTGTTGTAAATGCAGTATTATCATGTTGTACTTTCCCGTAATGCTTGTGGTGGTGAAAGAGTAAATACACAATGTTGGGAAAAGAGTAGGAAAGTTGAAGTTTGAGATGGAGTAGGTCAAGGTTCTGATTACAAGTATTTATATGATGTAGTAAGGCAAGGTTGGGAAAGTGAAGTAGGGAAGGAGGGAAGGAAAGAAGGTAAGAGGGAGGGAAGGAAGAAATTTAGTAAGGAGGTAAGGAAGGAAGTAAGGAATTGAGTAAGGAGGAAAGGAAGGAGGGAAGGGAAGGAAGGGAAGTAAGGGAAGGAAAGGAAGGAAGGAAGGAAGGAAGGAAGGAAGGAAGAAGGAGGGAAGTAAGGAAGGAAGGAAGGAAGGAGTAAGTAAGTAAGTAAATAAGGAGAGAAGGAAGGAAGTAAAGAAAGTGAGTAAGGAGAAAAAAAAGATGAGTAAGGAAGGGAGGAAGGGAGGAGATGAATGAGTAAGTAAGTAAGGAGGGAAGGAAGGAAGTAAGGAGGAAAAGAAGGAAGGAGGAAAGGAAGGAAGGAAGGAGGAAAGGAAGGAAGGAGGAAAGGAAGGAAGGAGGAAAGGAAGGAAGGAGGAAAGGAGGAAGGAAGTAAGGAGAGAAGGAAGTAAAGAGATGAGTCAAGAGGGGAAGAGTGTCATAAGGAAAATAGATTAGAATTGAAGACCTTCTTATAAATATATATATAAAGCCCTAACAATGTTATCTTTGATCAGGTCTGAGGCGTGTGTGTGTGTGTGGGTAGGAATATCAAACTAGGAGTGGGAGTTAGGAAGGAAGGAATGAAATAGGAAAGGAAGGAAGGAAAGAGGGAAACAGAAAAAAAAAGATAAAGGAAGATAGAAAGAAGGGAAGGAGTGAGAAAGGAAGGAAGGAAGGAATGAAGAGAGAAAGGAAAGAAGGTAGACAGGGAATGAAGGAGAATTGAAAGAAGGAAGGAAAGGAGGAAAAATAAGGGTAAAGAAAAGACAAGGAAAGGCAAGAAAAGACAAGGAAACTAAAAGAAAATATATGGTAAACTTAATTAAGGGACCCTGTGATGTAGTAAAAAAAATTGGAGGTAAATGAGTCCTTCAAATATTGCCACGAAACACACACACACACCTACCTATATAGAAGGACCTTGTTTCGTGGCATAGTCAGGAGGAATCAGAAACTCCAATTCTCATACACAATCACAGGGTCCTTAAGGCAAACCAAAAGTTAGATTAAAAAAAAAAAACACACACACACACCCAACACACACCACACACACACACACACACACACACACACACACACACACACACAACACACACACACACCCAACACACACACACCCAACACACACACACACACACACACACACACACACACACACACACACACACACACACACACACACACACCCAACACACACACACACACACACACCCAACACACACACACACACACCCAACACACACACACACACACACACACACACACACACCCAACACACACACACACACACAACACACACACACACACACACGACCATACAAACTAAAAAGTATATGATAACGATAAAGTATGACAAACAAAGGTGAGGTGAGGTAAGGTAGGAAAAGAATAATTACCAGGCCTCAGGTAATGGAATCTTTTAGAGGAACCGGAATCCCACGGTGAAGATTGCAGCAACACTTCGTAGTACTGGGATGAGAGAGAGAGAGAGAGAGAGAGAGAGAGAGAGAGAGAGAGAGAGAGAGAGAGAGAGAGATGAGGTCTACTGTAGGCTGTGTGTTTTAAATTTCAAGGAGAGAGAGAGAGAGAGAGAGAGAGAGAGAGAGAGAGATGAGGTGTACTGTAGGCTGTGTGTTTTAAATTTCATAGAGAGAGAGAGAGAGAGAGAGAGAGAGAGAGAGAGAGAGAGAGAGAGAGAGAGAGAGAGAGGGGACTAGATGAGGTGTATTGTAGGCTGTGTGTTTTAAATTTCATAGAGAGAGAGAGAGAGAGAGAGAGAGAGAGAGAGAGAGAGAGAGAGAGAGAGAGTGTGTGTGTGTGTGTGTGTGTGTGTGTGTAAGAGAGAGATGATGACACTGTTGGCTGTGTGTTTTAAAGATCAAGGAACACAAGATAATATACATTCAATAACAATCGCTTTTCTATATACGTGTTCCTTTCTTTCATCACAATTGCACTGTATACTTCGCTCACCACAATAGCTGACTGTTTTCTTATGTCACTTTTTCTGCAACACCTTGGAGTAATTCTTAAGGGGAGGTTATTTTGTTGGTGAATTGGAAGGTCTGCTTGTGATTCCTGCAAACTAAACCACGTAACAACAGATCCCCAATTAGTTACACTGATGGCTTCCGTTTTCTGGTATAGCCTAGTTAGGAGGAATCAATAACTTCCCGATTTACAAACTAGAGAATCTCCCCTCAACATTTCGATACTGTCTCTGGCACGCGCAGATTAATTAAACAGGTAAATTATTAGTTGTAGGACTTGTAGTAATAAATGTTGTTGTTGTTGTTGATGATTGATTTGCCTCAGCCTATCTGTGGTTCACTCGTCCCATACGTGTTGTAATAATAACTCAGACGATGCTGAATAAACTGTGTGGTCAAAAGGCGTGGAAAAGATTTAGGACGGTAGGTAAAATTTATTGATGGGAAAACTATGTGTGGTCAAAAGGAGTGGAAAATTATTTAAGACGATAATGTAAAGTTTATTGTTGGGAAAAGAGTGTATAAATTTGAGGAGAATGTGTAAAGTTTGTTCATCGGGGAAAAGGTGTAGTTTGTTTAGGAGAATACGTAGAGTTTTTTCGTTGGGAATCAATTAAGTGTAGAAATTTGAGAAGACATAGTAGAGTTTGTTGCTAAGATAATAGTTTAGGCATTTGAGGAAACTACGTAAAGTTTGTTAAAGGGAAATAGAGTTTACAAATTTCAGGAAAATATGTAGAGTTTGTTAATGGGAAAAAGATATTACAAATTTGAGGAGAAAAAGTAGAGTTTGATATTGGGGAAAAGTTTACACATTTGAGGAAAATATGTAGAGTTTGATAATGGGAAAAAGAGTTTACAAATTACAGGAGAAAAAGTAAAATTTGTTAATGGGAAAAAGAGTTTACACATATCAGGAAAATATGTACAGTAGAGTTTGTTAATGTGGAGAGAAGTTTTAGCACCAATTCCTAGAAAACTGAGTAGGGGGAGAAAGTGGGAAATAAGATGGGATGGAGAAGTGGGAAAGTATATATGTTTAAAGGTGGAGGGTAGCCTAATGGGAGGAGGGCAGGGGGTTGGCGAGTGAAAATTTCATAATACTAGGAAGATTGGGACAGACAGAGAGAGAGAGAGAGAGAGAGAGAGAGTGTGTGTGTGTGTGTGTGTGTAGGAGAGAGAGAGAGAGAGAGAGAGAGAGAGAGAGAGAGAGAGAGAGAGAGAGAGAGAGAGAGAGAGAGAGAGAGAGAGAGAGAGAGAGAAGAGAGAGAGAGAGTGTGTGTGAGTGTGTGTGTGTGTGTGTGTGTAGGAGAGATATATATATAAGGATAAGGTATAGTAGACTAGATGGTGTCAACTTCCTTTCTCTCTTTTCATTTTTCCTACTAGCCTTTTCCCCTCAACACCAAGATACATATTACAAACACGTCTCATGTGTAGAAATTTCCTGCCTACCAAATAGTGTCATCCTCTTACATCCCTTCCCCCCCCCCTCCACCCCTCTCATCCTTCTTTTTCATTCCTCCTACAACTCCTCCTCTCCTTCCCTTTCCCTCCTCCTCTTCTTCCCTTTTCCTCCTCCTCTTCTTCCTCCTCTAGCGATCTAAAGACGAGTTTGCTGTGTTTGGCAGCAAGTAAAAAAGAAAATGTAGATTTAGGCTTTATTGCTCAGAATTTTAAATATAAGTCACCAGAAGTAATAACGAGCTTATATACATCTCTTATTAGACCACATTTAGAATACTCAGTTCAAGTATGGTCCCCTTGTTATGCTAAAAAAATGTTAAAAGGTTGGAAAGTGTACAAAGAAGAGCAACTAAAATTATCCCTAACATTCATAATTTGACATATGCGGAAAGATTAAAAAAGCTCAACATGTTTTCTCTTGATAATCGTAGAACACGTGGTGACCTCATTGAAACTTTTATAATCCTTACTTAATTAATTATGAATATTTATTGCAGCTCTATCCTCCTCATCCACCTCATTTTTCTCTTTCCTTCCTCCACCTTTCCTTCCTTTTCCCTCCTCCTCCTCCTCCCTCTCCCCCATTTCCCCACCTCCATTTTCCTTCCTCCTCCACCTCCTCTCCTTCCCTTTCATTTTTCTTCCTCCTCTTTCCTTCCTCCTCCCTCTCCCCCACTTCCCCACCCCCATTTTTCTTTCTCCTCTACCTCTTCTCCCCAGCCCCACCTATTCTTTCCTTCCTCCATCAAATCTCTTTCCCCATTTCCTTCTCCTCCGTCTCTCTTTCCACTTCCCTTTTCCTTCTCCTCCCCTTCTCCTTTCCCTTTCCTCCTTCACTTCCCCATCTCTCATTTCCCATTCCACACGTTCCCTCCCCTCCCCCTTCCCACCACCTACCCTATATATCCTCCCTTTCTTCCCTTCCCCCTTGTTATACCATTGACTCGTTCTAAATTGATCTCATTATCTGGGAATAATTGAACAGTTAATGGACCCTGTGATGTAGTTAAATAATTGGAGATAAACGAGTCCTTCAAATACTGTCACAAAACACCACCTATTTGGATGGAGCGTGTTTCGTGGCATAGTCAGGAGGAATCAGAAGCCACCAATTCTCATACACGATCAGAGGATTCTTAAGGGGAGAATATTTCCTTGTTGGAGAATTAAAGACAGTTTGATTGATATTAGGCGCCACAACAGCGAGGTCATATGGCGCCCAAGAAAGAAGGTGATTGAGAGGTGGGACAGTAAGCACAAAAGGTAACAGATGAAAAAAAAAGGGACAGTTGGAGAAGTGAAAGCCCCTTCCAGTTACCTTTTAAGACGTGGGGAAATGAAAGGACAAACAGCTGAGGACTCCAAATTCTAATCAACAAATAAACTCCAAATTCTAATCAACAAATAAACTCCAAATTCTAATCAACAAACAAACCGAACAACTCAGTAGTGTTACCAAATAATAATAAAAATAACAAACACTGAGAAACAGAAAGAACAAACTATAGGAAAAAAAAAAAGAAAGATAATCTGTATAGATTTTAGACACGTGAAAGATTTAAATTGACTTGGGGACCGAAGGAACGTCAAAACTCTTCCTATATCTCAGAACAAAGTGTTTGTCAGATGATTCGTTCTTTCCGTCGGTTGAGTCACACTTTTCCGTTGAGTCACTCTATTCGAAGGGAAAATAATGCCCATTGATACGTTTTAACCAGCCAGCGGACACTATTTATTTCCTATAGCCTACTGTCCAGGCAGGAACGTTCGCCTGTGTGTATAATGTACAGTATAGTCTCCTTCAATGCTGCCTTCATCACTGAGCGTTGTCAGTGTGTGAACCCCACAAGGTGTGAACCGCCAGTTTCGTCTCTCTTACTCGAAACACTTGCCAGTATGAGTTTAAGGGAATATGCTGGGTGATCCTGGGTGTAGGGTGAGGGATGGGAGTGCTGAGGTGGTGTAGGGGACCAGAGAAGGAGGGGGAGAAGGGGTGAGGTGGTGTATGGGAACAGAGAAAAGGGGGGGGAGGGGTGAGGTGGTGTAGGGGAACAGAGAAGGGGGGGAGGAGGGGTGAGGTGGTGTAGGGGAACAGAGAAGGAGCGGGGGTGAGGGGTGAGGTGGTGTAGGGGAACAGAGAAGGGGGGGAGGAGGGGTGAGGTGGTGTAGGGGAACAGAGAAGGGGGGGAGGAGGGGTGAGGTGGTGTAGGGGAACAGAGAAGGGGGGGGGGGAGTGGTGAGGTGGTGTAGGGGAACAGAGAAGGGGGGGGGAGGGGTGAGGTGGTGTAGGGGAACAGAGAAGGGTGGGGGGGGAGGGGTGAGGTGGTGTAGTAGGGGAACAGAGAAGGAGGGGGAGGGTTGTCAAAGCAATAATACTAAACTAACATAATTATAAACTAACGGTATAAACACTATACTGAAAAACAAACATGACTTTATTTTACCGCAACATTGTAGTGTAAAGAAGAATACTTTGTCATTGTGTGTGTTTTCAGTACTATACTATACTATGTACTATTACGGCAACAGTCATAATTATTAGTCAGGTAGTTAGGCAGCAAGTTAGCCTCCGTTGTTGTCCGTCAATATGAATGTTCAGCATCGGCCACTGAAATTCAACACATCGTAGAGTTGTTATTATTATTATGACAAGTTCTGCATGATAAAGTTGGTAACATCATGACTATCTGTTTCCTCACACACATAGTTTATCATTGTAACTTCTGAGGGTGTGTTTGGCAGGACTTAGAATCACAGTGACGTGGTTACAGATATTTTGTACATACCTTGATATACATACACCTTATTATTGGGTAAATACTATCCCATTTTCTGGTTGCCACGAAGTCCACACAAACCTTTTTTTCGTTCTTTTTGTAGACCTGCTTACAAATAAACAGAGAGAAAAATCACTATTGGATACTTGTGACAATAAAGTGGGTAGTGTAAAGTGTTGGTATATCCGGAGTAACTGATTCCCCCACACTATTCCAAGCAACAGGCCATCGTAAATTTTTATTAATCTGGTCCTGTTTCCTGGCATACATTGGAGGAATCAAGGCACTCTAATGTACCAAATGTATATACACTCCACTCCCCATAATTTCTACCAACAGTTGCTAAGTCATGTTTCCAAGGTTGGGTCTCTGTGACGTGGTTGATAATTATGATCTCATTAATAGTACCGGTATGGTCTTCCCATTCTTGATTTCCTTCCCTCACTCCTTCCCTTTTTTCCCTCGCCCTCCCTACCCAGTTCTCTCTTCTCATTTTTTTCCTGCTGTCCTACCTTTCCTCTGTTCATTCCTTTCCTTCTCTCCCTCGCCCTTCTTCCTTTCCTTCTCTCCCTCCTTTCCTTCTCTCCCTCGCCCTTCTTCCTTTCCTTCTCTCCCTCCTTTCCTTCCCTCCTTCCCTAGCTCTCTTCTCTCTCCTTTTTTTTTTTATCCTTCTGTCTCTCTTGCTCTGTATTCCTTGTTATCTTCCATGGTCCCTCCTCTAACCATTGGTACGGTACCTTCCCTCTCTCCCTCCTTCCTTCCTTTCTCTCATCTACCCTATCTCTCATCTCTCCTTCTCTCCCCTTCATACCGTCCTTCCTCTCGCACTTTCCCTCCTTCCTTTCTCTCCTCTATCTCTCGCCCTCTCTTTCCTCATTTCTATTACTCTCTCCCTCCTTCATTCCTTTCCCTCCATACCGTCTCGCACCTTCCCTCCTTCCTCTCTCTCTTCTACCCTATATCTTATCTCAAACTCCTGTTCCTCCTTTCCTTCTCTCCCTCCCTCCCTCCCTCCCTGCTCACTCACCGCCCTTCCTTCCTTTCCTCACTCACCGCCCTTCCTTCCTCTCCTCAATCACCGCCCTTCCTTCCTCTCACATACTCTCCAACCGCATTTCCGCTCCTCCGGGTTTCTTCCTATCAATACCGAGAAAGTGACCATGCACCATTCCCTCCCTCAGCCTTGGCACAATAATAATTAGGACAGGGCTTTCCCTCGTCTTTACCTACCAGGGAGTAACCGGGATAACCTCACCAGAGTATACTAACAATATTTTAGAATCTGAACCTAACCTAACCTAACCTAATCTTACCTGGGAGTAACCGGGATAACCTAACCAAAGTCTGGGTATACTCAAAATATTTTAGAATCTGAACCTAACCTAACCTAACCTACAGACCTGGTGTTGACGAGTGAAGGGGCTACCATAGACTAAACATCAAGGTAAACACCACCACTTTAATAACACATACAGGCTAGGAAACTGACATCTGATTATTGCCTTTTTGTTTTTCTTATTATTTTTTTTCTTTACCTTTAGTACAAGCCCCAGTAAGATTAATCAGTTTCCTCCCTCCAATTCTCCCTACGATCATGATACAGAAAACAACGTTAAGCAAAATACACACTGATTCACATATGCCTCAATGCATGTGTTGCTAATTATGGAAACACGGAATGGAACCAAATGACGAGAAGAAAACTCACACTGGCAGATGGAAGCCAGTGTGAGTTTTCTTCTCGTCATAGACAATCACATCAGAGTTATTCCTCCAGCCCATGAAACCAAATGTATAATCATGATCACTTTTATGGCCATAGACAAGAAAGAATATTGGTGGTATTAACGATGGTGTGGTACTGGCTAAAATGGCTCTGTAGTGTGTGTTTGTGGAATCATCGTATACCGGAACCACACCATTGACAACAACACCAACACCAATGTTCTTGTCTACTATTCTTAGACAAGCCACGAGTAGGTACAATTGTTGTTGTTGTTGTTGTTGTTGAAGTTCCTCAAGCTGTCTGAACGAGCTGCCCCGAGTAGGTACAGTCAGTATTCATGGCGGTGTGTCTGGGGAAGGTGGGGAAATCTATTACCTTGTCTACGGCGAAGTGGAGGCTACCGGTTCCCGCAGATTACGCCTTGAAACACAATCCCAGGGAATAACTAGTGTTGCGTAGTAGCGTCTGGGGGAATACTTAAGGCACATGAAGGTAACGGGAGAGTCTCATGGGTTGGGTGGGTGGATGGTGGGTGGGAAGGACACCAAACAATACATGCCAGTGCTTTCCCGGCTACAACACCCACGTATATAAAAAAATATATATATCTTCATTCATACTCACACCTCATTTTAATTAACCTTTCAAAATTTTCCTTTAGTTTTTATTTCCTCTCGTCAATACCATCTTCCATACAGTGTTAATTAATAGACAAAACTAAAGAGAAGGTAGATAATATTGAAGGTTAATCGTATGGAAGAGGTAATCATTTCTCAGATTCAATGGTATTCGTTGGTTGGCATCTCACACACACACACACACACACACACACACACACACACACACACACACTCCAGGCAGGATGAGTCAACACGGTGTTCTCTGATGTCATTAGCCAGCAGTGACGTCATCATACCGGCAAATGGATGGAACCATGTCTCTCTCTCTCTCTCTCTCTCTCTCTCTCTCTCTCTCTCTCTCTCTCTCTCTCATACTTTATATCCCATCTCACTCCCTCTCTTCCCTCATTACCGTCCTTCCTTCCTCTCTCTCTCTCTCTTTCCTTTCTCTCTCCTACCATTTCACCACCAATCTATCCCTCTCTTCCTTCCTTTCTCTCCCCTATCTCTCTCTACCTCTCCAACAATCTCCGTTTTTCTTAGATTTCCTGCTTTTGTCGTAGAACATAATATAATTAGGTAAACGTATTCAAATGTACTGAGCCTAGCAACTGGGAATTCGTGGGGAAATACAAAGCCTGAGGTGTTGTTAGTTACTTCAAGGTTACTGTAGTTTGATCTGTATTCTGTTCTTTATTCTTTATACGAAAGGAAGGACGGTAAGGAAAGAAGAGAGGGAGATATTGGAGATAAAACACAGGAGGGAAAGGAAGGACAGTAAAGAGGGAAGAGAGGGAGAAATGGGCGATAAAGCAAGAGAGAGAAAGGAAGGAAGGTAAAGAGGGAAGAGATTGAGAAATGGGAGATAAAGCAAGAGAGAGAAAGGAAGGAAGGTAAAGAGGGAAGAGGAGAGGGAGAAAGGGGAGATAAAGCAGGAGAGAGAAAGGAAGGAAGGAAGGTAAAGAGGGAAGAGGAGAGGGAGAAATGGGAGATAAAGCAGGAGAGAGAAAGGAAGGACGGTAAAGAGAGAAGAAGAGAGGGAGAAATGGGAGATAAAACAAGAGAGAGAAAGGAAGGAAGGTAAAGAGGGAAGAGAGGGAGAAATGGGAGATAAAGCAGGAGAGAGAAAGGAAGGAAGG